>JASJET010000424.1:0-246001 GCA_034092305.1 Diaprepes abbreviatus
TGATTCACTCAGTAAAAACTGGAATTTCTATTTATTTGAATTACATTACTTTTTGCATTTTAGATTTGGTAGTTTGTCGACCGGGTTAGATAGTTACAATATCGAGTGAATCGAAAGAACGAGAAAACCCAGGATTTCCCGATTGGACAAGGTTAGAACGTGTTAGAACCTGTTGATTTCTTTTGTGTATTGCCTTTTTGTTGTAATTTTTACAATATTTTGAAAATGGGGCGACAATTAGTGAGATTTGTAGATGCTCAATTAAAATTCGATAGCAAATTGGTGAAACTTGTGAAACAACATCAACACTTGTTTGATAGAGACCATAAACTGTTCAATGATGGAAAAACTCGGATAGAAACTTGGGAATACATTGCTAAAGAATTAAAGGAAACAGGTAAATTTACTTTGCATTATTAAATAGATAGTGTAAGATTTTTTGGTTCGTAATAGAAATAAGACGTATCTCTATTTACTAAGATAGTACTGCATATCTTTATGTTTATCAACAATATTAAGGACCAATTCAAATTAAGGGCAAGACTTTTTAAAAACTCAATGCTGAAATAGAAATTAGGTTAGTGGAAACACAGATAAACTACTTAACCTCACATAATTTTTTGTTCGTAGTATTAATAATTTATATTTGGTTTTTTAATAGGACTGTGAAAATTAAATTTTTCTCTTTTCTTAAAATGACTCAAAAAACGACTTACGTATTAAATTTCAAGTTAGCTCTCCAACATAACAAAGTGGAGAGCTGGTAAACGACTTATTTAAAATGTTTTTACTTAAATGTTCTTTACTGAATTATTACATTCGCCCATAATAACTCAAAGGGCTTTCAACCTGAGTCCTTCTGCCCTTGTTAACCCAAATAAAAGATTTTTTACATCTGATTGATGGGATAACAAGAATATTTACAATCGGTAAAACTTTACAAGTTTGCTTAACATCTAATAAAGGATTCAAAAATAGAATATTGTACAAAAATAGGTAAAATTGGTACAGATTTCAAAGACTTTGGGTTCGGACCCTTTTCCTAGTGGTCCATTGAGGATGTCTTGCACTTGGTAGCATTGGGTGTACGTCTGTTCTTTATGAGCGAAGATGGGTGATAGTTTATAGTCTTTCATCAAGTGGTTCTGTATTGCATAGCTTATATAATAAATAATTTGATGGATTGTGGAACTAGTTGTTCAGATGATGAATCTTCGTAATTTTTCTTAATGCAGTTGTTTCCACAATCTTCAAATTTCTCATTGCTGGTGTTTTACTATTTAATTATAACCATATTTAATAATTGGACGGCATATTAATTTGTATATTTTGCTAATTGTTTGAATATTTATACCTTTAGATTTATATGTAAGCCTCGAAAAATGTTTTGCTCTACTTATAATACTCTTCTTTACTGTAGTAGTGTGACTATTAAAATTAAGTTTATTGTCTATCCATATAGGTATTTTGCTGTACTTGTAGGCTGCAGATGATGTTCATACAAAGTGGGTGATAGAGAGTTTGGATCTGGTGTGTAATTAAATATAATACACTGTGACTTGGATTCGGTTTTAGTCTTCATTTGTTAAACCATAGACTGGTTCTATCTAAGAGTTCTTGAAGATATTTTGTGGTTTGTTTGAGACTTTTGCCATGTAACACAAGGGCCATATAATCAGCAAACTGCAGTATATATAAGAATTTAAAGAGAAAGGGACTTGAACGTGAAAATGGTGGCTGTATATAACTAAATAGTATATATTATATAAAAATGGTGATCCTTGCGGGAGACCTTGTTCCAAAATTAATTATTTTGAAATATCTTCATTAATTTTTACTGATAAAAGAAGATTAGCTCATATGTTGTGGAGAAGATAAATTGTTTTGAGCAGTCTCCTTCATACAGTTTGTATAATAAACTGAGGTACCAGATGCTGTCAAAGGCCCTGGTAATGTGCATGAATGGAGCTGAAGATTATTTTATTTAACTTACTTGTTTCAATACTACTTGCTAAAACAGTGAAAGGATGGATGGTAGAATTCTTATTTTTACAACCAAACTGATATTCTTATATTTTTTGTCCTATTTGGTGTTCTAATTTGTCTTTTAATACATATTCAAGATTATTTCCTAAAACCGGCAGTAGTGTTGTCGAACTGTAAGTAGCTGTCTTTGAGTGATCTGTAATTCATTTAGAAATTGTTATTATTGTTCCTTATTTCTACTCAGGAGGAATATAGCAGTAGTCAAAGCAAAAGTTGTACATTGATGAATATCTGGTTGCAAATGTCTTAAGTAATTGTGCTTAGGATAAGTCCTTTTCCTCTATTTATGACAGTAAAATATCCTTGCTCTTCAATGGTAATATCATTAGATGGTAGTGTTACGGAGAAGTATTGTTTAAACCAATTTTTGACTGTATGAAAGTGGTTCTGGTCAAAGTTGGAATCATTGCTTTATTGATATACCTTTTTAAAATGCGTCACAAACAAATCTGAGTTTTCCTTTGAGTTTGAATAACTTTTGCCAGCCTCTTCTAGTGTATATATGCTATTATTGATATTCCTTTACTTGGACATTTTTTTAATTTCTTCCCAGCAATTCTTTCCATTTTTTTATTGATATTTCTGCAAGTAGTAATCCGTCTATGTATTTTAAATTGTCTTATCAAGTACTGTATATTTTTATTAAATTTATTGACTTCTGTTTTGTCCAGGATTGTGATTAACCAGATCATCGCGACAAATTCATCTCTTTCTCTTAATCGGATTGATAATAAATGGCTGAAACTCACGTATGTAAAATTTATAAGAGAGTTTTGGTGTATTTTTAACAATAGTATAGAAGAGTCAGGTTGAAACTTGATACAATATCTTTTGAAATATTTTAGTTTTTTGATTTACTTATAAATTAAGTATTTTAATAACTCAGCTATTTGGTTTTTTATAGGGCTGTGAAAATTAAGTAAATTTTTCTATTGTCTGAAAATGTCTCAAAATACAACTGTTGTATTAAATTTCAAGCTGTCTGTCCAGCATAACAGTGGGATGCTGGGAAAGATATATTTACAGTGTTTTATATTAGTTAAAATTTCGGACAAAGACACTGAGTCTAATTACTGACTACCTATTAACAAATTAATTGATAGTACTTACCACTATGATCAAAGTAATGGGTCGATAGCACTGATAGATCTATTTTTTTAAATTCTGTTTTCTTTGTCATAGTAATTTAGTCAAATGTAATTTTAATATAAATTGTTTTTGATTTGATTCATTTATGCAATTTTTTTTTTCAGAGATATACTGTGAAAAGCGCTGGGTATATATTATAAATCGATTTTATGATGAAATATTCTTTATGGTTAAATACAGCACATCATCCTTATGGCTGCTATTTCCCCAGTTGGACTTTTTAGCAGATTATATCGAATGGGACGGCATTGAAGAGATATGTAATGTAAGTGCAGTTTTTTAAGTTTACTTATAGAGTTTAAGGTGTGGAGAAACAAACTTCAAATTTTTATTTTTAAAATATATCTGTATTTGTTACCAATTCTTCAGGAGTTCCTTTATCATTTTGATCTATAAATTCTTATTTTATGCAAAAAATTCCTGTAAAATGATTATACCAGAAAACAGAGCAGTAAATGTCTAATTTATAATGCGGGCACCTAATAAACCAAAGGCACTTTGGGATGTTCTTAAAAATAATAATCCAAGCATAAGAACGACGTTTTTTCTACATTGAATACCAATGCTTTTAATTCCTATTTATTTATTCAATATAGTATCTACATCAGTTCAGCCAATTACAGACACTATTCTTAGAGTTAAAACATTAAACTAACATTCCAATCAATTTTTTAGTTGAACTAAATCTGAGCCTGAGAAGCAAACAACTTATGGTCAATAATGTTAATGAATTTACTTAAAGTAATACTATTTAAATCTACGTCATATACATATATATTGAAATAGTTCCACATTTTATATATTGGCGAATTTTTATCACTATTGATTCTAGGAAACTCTAGATAAAATGGTCTTTGTCTTGTGCCACCATTATATACGACAAGTGGAAATTATGACAATAGATCTGAATTATTTATTTTTGTTTTTCAATATCTTAAATATACATACTAAACATACTCTTATACACCTGTTTTCTAAAGAAAGTCTATTAAATATATTCAATAAATTGAGGTGACTGTAACCCTGATTAGGATAGTGCCCAAATCTTTTAAAAAATACATAGTTTAAAGGTTTACGATGGACAAGTTTTCTGTTTCTACTCTTTACTTCACGTTGTGGAGACCATATTACACTATAGTATTCAAGTGTAGCACTATCTTATGAGCTTCATTAATTTTATTTATTATATGCTAATTGAAATTTAATGAACCATCAAACAACACCTCCAAATCCTTTCGACATTAATATAGTAAGTTTAATTTAGTATATTCTTATTAAGAGTAAAAGTCATCGATGAGCGTTTCCCATTGTTAAGACAAAATCTATTTATTTCACATCATTCGACAACTCTATTCAGATCCTGCTGATGTTCACAGTCATCAATACCTCCTTTTAAAGTTTAAAGTTATCTGCAAATGTTAAGGATTTTGAGCATTTGATCACATTACATATATTATTAAAGGCTATCAAGAAGAAAAGAAATCGCAGATTAGAATCCTGAGGAACAACAGAAGGACTTTTATATACATAGGATTTGGCCCTCTTTACTTCAATGTACTGGTTTTTATCGGTCAGGTATGAGGCAGTGATATTTATTAGACATTCATTTGCCTAAGGCATTGTATTTTACTCTATCAAATGCTTTTACCATATCCATGTAGATTATATCAACTTGTGCTTTTTTTTTAATAGAATTACAAATTTACTGTGTAACAGTAAGTTAGTTAATGTTGACCTATTTGGCAAGAACCCATGCCGACATTCAGATATACTGTGCTTTATTTTAGAGCTTTGATGAATATTTGTATAGCATATTTGAAGATACAGCAATGTACTGATTACTATACAGTTAGTTATTATTATTTGTAATGTAACTCTTGCTTAATTTTATACTTTTTATCAGATTTTAGATTAGTTTATAATTTGACATATGATAATGCTATAGTGTGCAGTCATTGATTGATTTCTCTTTCTTGAAAAAACTTCAAACACTAATTAGCTTTTTGTGAATGAATACCGTAAATAATTTATTACGTTCACTATCAAATTATCAAATATTTTCTAGTACTAGGTAAATGTAATTTACGCTGATATATCAAAGGCTTTCGGTAAGGTTAATCTTTTGATGCTTTTATATAAAGTACTAGCGACCCGCCCCGGCTTCGCACGGGTGCAATGCTGATACTAAATACACTACAGAAAAACTGTGACTATTTATTTTATTTTTACAACAATTATTACATCGGCCTCCGACGCGCTATTTATAGGCACGCTGCCGCCGCTCGGTCGGCCAGTACCGCCGCAAGCGCTACTTCCCGCAATTTTAAATCTGTAATATCTTCGAAAATATTCATTTAAATCTTGTGCTGTAAAGGACCATATAGATCTATATTAAATCAACAATGTATTTAAGCTATTTAATTGGATAAGGATTAATGCTGTATTGGTTAAAATCGCTTCAAAATTTGCCATTATTTGTCGTAAAAAGTAAATGACAAAAAAATGTTATTGTGGGATATCCATGAGAGATAGACATATACCATCGCGGAGTTTTCTGTAGACCTTTTCAATGTGTACAAATAATTAGTACATTATTTTGATAAATCTCGTAGGGTTCAGCCTGCGTTTGCAATGTAAGCGGAAAAAAATATGATAATTAACGACATCACATTAGAAACCTCAAAAATAACAGTATTTCTCCACTATTTAATGGATGTTATTATACATATAAACCTTCCTCTTGAATCACTCTATCTATTGAAAAAAACCGCATCAAAATCCGGTGCGTAGTTTTAAAGATTTAAGCATACAAAGGGACATAGGGACAGAGAAAGCGACTTTGTTTTATACTATGTAGTGATAACAACTTTTTTTGGATAATTTTTAATCGTATCCAGTACCTTGTTTATACAATAGTATATCCGACGGACAGAGCAGTAAACTAGGCCCTCTGTTTCTTTTATTTTTTAGTCATATTGTGAATGAATGTAATAATTCTCTTATAACTTTTCATGCAAATGACCTAAAATGTTAGCGTGAAATTTCAGAAATGTCGGATTGCTACAGAAAGAACTAGATTAAATTGTTGGTGTGTATTAAATAAATTGAATCTTAATAGGGGCAAGCTTAGTGCATAATAAGAAATGTTTATATCATAGAAGACTATTGAATTAGAGAGATTAAAGACTTGGGTATACTTTTTGACTCTGAATTCTCAATATTATTGCATCTGTTAATAGAATGCTTGGTTTTGAGTTCAGAACATTAGATTTTAAGGATAGTTCTGTAATGGATTTACTTTCTAATAGTTTAGTAAAAAGTAAAGTTGAATATGCATCAATTGAAAGAGTTTAGAGGGATTTTTAAAATACAAGTATTATAGGGAACGTGGTGTGTATATCAACCATTGTTGAACTATTACTACATTAACTTTAGAAAAGGGAAGTTGTACATAATATGGTATTTCTTCATAAGCTTCTGCATAACTAAATAGATAATATAAGAATAGTTACTTTGATAAAATTACAGTTTCCTAGATTTAATTTGAGAGTTTATAATCATTAGTTAGTTATTCTACTTACAGAAATAAGAATAAATACTTTCTTGAATTTCCCTCTTTATAGAATTTTATGGTCATATAACAAATTGTTTGTAAATTTAAATCCTTTCCACTTAAATGAGCAATTGTTTAGGTCAAATATTGTATCTCATTTGAAAAGTGTAGGCTTTAATGATTGTTACATTATTTTAATTTTACAGTGATTTGCATGCATAATTACGGTCTAAAATGGCTTTGCTGTTCTGTAATTATTTATGACTCAACTTATCAAAACTTAATTTTCAAGAAGAAATTATGGAAGTTTATAGACACTCGATAATGTTGTCAATCAGTTATTATTAGGTGCATTCACAGACGTAAGAAAAATTAATATTAATTGTCGTAATTTGGGCTGAAAATGTCCCTGCATGTGCTCGGAATTACAAAATATTATTGCCACTAAAAATTACAGGCGTTTCGTACACGGTGGATTCGTCAGTGGACCCACTGACACCCTTCCCAGACCCCCTATATTGACGTTCTATATCCTAATTTGGAACTAATACTTGTAGTGATTCCGCGGCGGAATGTGTCGGTAAGATACTCTCTTATATTGTCATTGCCCAATTAGTCCTCCGTGATACGTTTTTTTCCAGTTCGTTGTCAATTACGACAAAGATTGCGGATTCTATAGAAGTTGGCCCACGTTTAAAAAGAGATAGAGCGTTTTCGATGAGTAGTACCTCTCTATCTAATTTCGGTCATGTGACGGGAGTATACAATGACATTTGAAGTATCGTGCTCCGCCTTTAGAGAGGTCCTGCACCTTGAAAACGCTTCTATCTGTCTTTTTAAGAGTGAGCCAACTTTATTCTGTAGTCTATATTAAGTAATATTAATTTCTTTAACGTCTATGGGTCCACTATAAAATACAACCTGAAGAGGAAAATTTTTTTGTGTATATGGGATATACCAATATTTTGATTTTAATTCAGTTCTTTTTTTTTCAGGAATTATTGGAATTTGATGAGGCCGCTGCCCTAGAAAGTGAGGCGCTACCACTAGGATGACTAATATTTTAGTCGTTTTTGAAAGTTACCGCTACTTTACCAAGTGCCTTATTTGCATAATATCTTATGCATCTTATTGCAATATTAAATGAACGAATAGTAAATCTGAATAATTTAGATATTCAGTTTAGTATATCAATGGCATGACTTAAGACTTGTGATTTGATTAGAAAATAAGTTATATTATTTTATTAATTTATTAACCCTTAGTAATATACATATGTATATAAGATTTGTAGTAAAATTTCTACAAAAACTAAAAGATTTTATGTTGTATTTTTTATAAGTCTTTTTATATTCGCAATATTTTTATATAAAAAAAAATAAAATATAAAATGCATGTATATATATAATTTGATAATTTTATATCTATAATTTTAGGTAAACATTTTACTAACTTTAAAAATAATCGTTTATTGTTTTGAAAAATTTTTATAATTTGAAATTTTCTACTTGTTTTTTTTTTTGATTGTTATTTTTAATTTTGTACTTTTTAATTTATTGAAATCTTTATACTTTATTAAATGATTATGAAAAAATTGTGTGTATTATTTTATTGGCCTATGTCCAGTTTCTACTAACAAACATTCCAACTTAAATGTAACTTCCTTAATTATGTTTAGCTGATGTGTCCAACATGTAGCTAAAAACATCACTTCATTCTTATTTTTTGCATGGGCAATATTGTGTAATACAAATTCTTTCACCTGAAATTAAAAATAAGATTAATAAATTAGAAACCGAAATTAGAGAGGTCCTGCTCCTCAAAAACGCTCTATATCTTTTTAAGCATAAGCCAACTTTCTTCATGCTTTGAGAACTTCATGGTTGTATTCAAATTGAATTTAAAATGAAAAATAAATATCTCTACTTTCTGTGAAAGTGAAGAAAATAATGGGAAACCAGAACCATGTTCTATTACCTCAAAATAAAGGCTGTGTTGAAATTAAAAAAAAAAACTTTCCTAGATTTCACTTAACCAAAATATTTACAATGACTTCCTACTTATAGACTCTAATAAAATGTTAAATAAAAATTATCTAAGGAATATTTTAATATACCTTAAACTCTTCTCTATAGGATTCACATATTTCTCGAACCAACTGAGCAATGCTCACGGCATCTAATGAAAAGAATACAGGCTTGCTGACATTTGGCAACTTCGCAAATGCTTCAGCTTGAGTAATCAAAACTGTAAAAAAATTATTATTGCCTTTGAGATTTTCAATCACTGAATATAACTCAGTAGTGTATTCTTCGAGTTGAGGTGAATAGTTTTGTGGTTCATCAGCCTTTATCGAAGCAATTTGTTTGACTATCGCGCAGCCTTTAATATGCAACGTATTCCATCTTTGTATGTTATTATACAAATCGGCTATTATATCGCGTATTATCCTTGGAGGTCCTGTTAAGTTTTTCTGGGGAGATCCTGCTGCTGGACTTGTCGGCACTGAAAGATTGTTTTAATGAAATATTTAAATGTGTCTAAAGCATTTCTTTTAGTACATGTTACTGGTGAAAATAGATTATTTCCATTTGCTGATTTATTTCTGCTAGGAGTATTTCTACTCATTTTTTTAAATTATAAAATATAATCACAAAATATCCCTCTAACATCATAATATTTTGTGAATATAATTTAGGTTAAGTTGCTTATTGGGTTGCTCATAGACATAAAAGAAATTAATATTAATCTAAACTATAGTAGAAAGTTGGCTTACGCTTAAAAAGAGATAGAGTGAGATAGACGAGTAGTATCTCTCTTTCTAATTTCGGTCAGGTGACAGGGATTTTCAATGACGTTTGAAGTATCGTCAAAGATTCCTCTTTGGTAATTTATTGAACCGAGAGGGTATCGACAAAGAGAATTCGTTATTGTGAATAATCTTTGGTATAGACAGTACCCCACTGTAGTGTGTCAAAAATAATAATATACAAAACTGATTTTTTCACAATAAAATACTTGGTTGTGTAAAAATCCATAACCAGAATACGAACCGAACCTTCATTAACTATTTTTTCATTTGAATTTATGGGAGCAAGAGAGATAGCATGATCCCGTGTTCGTACTTTCTCTCTTTTTGGTGTAAAGCGCGTGGAGTATGGTATACTACATCCCTCGTGTACTATCTTGTTTTAGGGTAGTCTATACACGACGATTCTATGGGGGGGACTTGGTTGGCTCTGGTTCTCGGTACTGCCGACGTATTTTTAAAGATGTCTTTAAATGGAAATAAAGTCCTTGTAATATTTTATATATTTTTGATGGTAAAAAGAAGGTACTCGTATTTAAAAAGGAAAATTTATTAAATAAAAATATAAAAAGAAATAAATATATTTTAGGACCTTCAGTGCCTATTAGTGCTAAATCTAACAGTCTTGTTTGTGCAAGTGGCACTCTCACGACACGAATCTTGATTAGACCATGTAGATGAACCTTCCTTGTTAGAATGGTGTATTAAGAGATTCAAGAGTTGAGCTATTTCTTTTTGTAGAGCCTTTGTTTCTTTTTCTAACTGATGTACCTGGAACAAAGTAAATTATGTTCTAAATGATTAATTTTTTAGCTTTTGCAAAATTTGTGGCTCAGCATTTACAAGTTGTAACTTATTTCACATATATTTATATAATAGTAAAAGTACCTTTAGATTTTCCTTCACACTATTGTAATCTGTGGTGTTATATTCTCTTTTCAATTCTAGGTAAATTTTATCTATTAAGCTATCCATTGTTGATATTGCAAGAGCTATATCAGCTTTTCGGGGGGATTTCAAATCAATACTGGCCTACAAAATAAATAATTTTACCAGTACACTAGGAAATATAGAAAATTGCTTTAAGCACAAGAGCTGGCCGGCAATAAAATCTCACGCAATTTTCTTCAATGAGCATAAAAAATCGGTGAAGAATGAAGAATATCTGGGAGTAATTCAGGATAGTTAGTTATCAGTCATAGAAGCAACATATAGTATACTAGCGATCCGCCCCGGCTTCGCACGGGTGCAATGCTGATACTAAATACACTACAGAAAAACTGTGACTATTTATTTTATTTTTACAACAATTATTACATCGGCCTCCGACGCGCTATTTATAGGCACGCTGCCGCCGCCCCGGTCGGCCAGTACCGCCGCAAGCGCTACTTCCCGCAATTTTAAATCTGTAATATCTTCGAAAATATTCATTTAAATCTTGTGCTGTAAAGGACCATATAGATCTATATTAAATCAGCAATGTATTTAAGCTATTTAATTGGATAAGGATTAATGCTGTATTGGTTAAAATCGCTTCAAAATTTGCCATTATTTGTCGTAAAAAGTAAATGACAAAAAAATGTTATTGTGGGATATCCATGAGAGATAGACATATACCATCGCGGAGTTTTCTGTAGACCTTTTCAATGTGTACAAATAATTAGTACATTATTTTGATAAATCTCGTAGGGTTCAGCCTGCGTTTGCAATGTAAGCGGAAAAAAATATGATAATTAACGACATCACATTAGAAACCTCAAAAATAACAGTATTTCTCCACTATTTAATGGATGTTATTATACATATAAACCTTCCTCTTGAATCACTCTATCTATTGAAAAAACCGCATCAAAATCGGGTGCGTAGTTTTAAAGATTTAAGCATACAAAGGGACATAGGGACAGAGAAAGCGACTTTGTTTTATACTATGTAGTGATGTAGGAGGTAAAACATTAATATTCTGAAGGCTCTTAGAACCTAGCAGGGAAAGAAGCAAAAACACAAATGATTGAAATATGTGTTGTGAAAACTCGACCTATTTTAAATTATTAAAATTTATGAATCCTTAAGGTCAGTGTAAATATGACAGGACGCGTCCGAGTCACGCTAGCAACGAGCCTACCATGAGCAAGCAAAGAGCTTACCGCGAGTCTGCCGAGCTTTCTAGTTTAGACGTTCAGGAGAGTTTGGAGAATAAAAATAAATTGTATAACATACACTGTACAAAAATATATCATGGAATAAAACACCAAAATTTAAAATCCATAAACAGTTACTGAATTAAAAATCTATCAATCCATATGCAGTACAGGCATAAGCCAGTCGTGGGGTGAGAAAAATATCAAAAATAAAATACCGCAAATTGAAATAAAGCATATCGTCCAATTATTTTACATAGCTTAACCCCCCCCCCTCCCCCGAAGAGTTCCAAAATCAGAAAAATAGACTCTCCTACCTACTGTATTACGAACGTAAATGTCGCTGAACCCCCCCACCCAAGTCGAGAATTCGCTTTCGCTTGCTATTCTGTACTCTTGTGACATTACTCCCCTTCCTCTCAAAAAGAGGCTGGATCCGCTCCTGGTGTAATTATTGTTGATCTTCCACTGATTATACTAACTAGAACAGATATACATTATTAAAATTACCTTTTTAATATCATCCTTCAATTTTACAGTATTCCTGTGGGCGGACAGGAGTTCGCTAGCTAATTCTGGACTTGGACCTCTACTTTCTAGATCTTTCTTCATTTGTTGTTCTTTTCTTAGTAATTCTACTTGCTGTTTTCGTTGACTTTCTTTTAACTTTGTCAATTCTGTCTAATATAAAAAAGCATTTTAAACCGCATTCATTTTCTGTGAATCTCGCTGTCAGTATTTAACATGTCAGAAAATCGTTGAAATGGTCATACAGATTTTTTAAAGTATGTAATAATAACTCAAGATTGATAAGAACTTGATTTTTAGTCTGTATCAGCTTTGAAACGGATTTAAATGAACAATAAACATTATAGTTAGATTGAAGGTTGTAGATAATGTTGAAGATTGACTAAAATGTCGTTGTCGGACTTGCATTGTCTTTATTTTTATTTATTTTTACGACGTTTCGATTAGGTTGTATCTCTAATCGCTATCAAGTATAAACTTTTTTAGCTATCTTTCAAATATTAGTCAAATCAGTTTTCCTGTAAGCGAGTAATTCAAAAAACAAAAAATAAAAACTTGAAATTGGACGGCTTGTAACTCGAAAACGAATGACATTTTGAAAAAAAATTATATGAAGCTCTACCCTTATTTTGTCAAGTAGAATCACCCCCTTAAGTTTCGTGATCGATTTTTGAATCACCCTGTATATATATATATATATATATATATATATATATATATATATATATATATATATATATATATATATATATATATATATATATATATATATATATGTATATATATGGTGAACCATTTAAATTTTGAGACTCAAAAATCTCTGGAGCTCAAAAAAATTATGAGGCAAAAGTTTCTTTATTTTAAGGGGCCACTTTGGACTTGCATATCAGAGCCATTTCAAAATTAACTTTGTTTTTCAAATGAAAAATAGGTCCAATGGTATGTCATATACCTTTTCACACGTAGAGGTCATCTGAAGGTCACATTCATTGGTCTGATTAAAAAACGCAAAAAAGCCTCTTTTGGAAGAGTATTTTATCCTTTCTCGGAGAATTATTAGTAATTTAATGCTTGTGCTGTACAGTATTTGTAAGCTAGGTAATTTATAACTCTCCATTGAACATTTGAGTATTTTGTCGTAATATATTCTATACTATTTGAAATTCAAGTTCTTGTCTCTTTATTTTTGAGTGAAAATTAGTTTAGTATTTTTTCCTGCAACACATATTAAGACCTTTGCAGGAAATTTGAAGTTATATTTTTGTAACTATAGTACCATCATTACCACTAATGCATTTAATAATTCGATATTATTTTCTTCTTGTAACTTACCAATCATTCGTTTATCTTCTTCATTTTGTATATCTACATCGCTATAAGTCCCTCGTCGCATTTGTTCCACCAACATATTTTCCTTCAAATTGCGTATCTCCTTTAATTGGTTGTCAAGAAAATTAACATGTTCCGTTTGAAAATTTACTACATCTTGTGGATATTCAACAAACACTGGATAAGAACCACAAGTTAAACAGGTAAACATATTCAAATACTGTCTAGGATGGTTTTTCTCGCTGGTATTGGTCAAAATATAATAGGTTTTACTGATGAGTTTCTTTATATCTAACGGTTTTTGACAATGAAAAAATTGATTGAATTCCTCTTCTTTATTTAACATTAACAAATGCTTTTTCTGTAGAATATTATACGCTACTACAGCACATAGCAAAAAAGCCGGTTCATTTATATAAACGTGATCCCAAAATTTAAGCCATTCATTTGCGGTAAGTACTTCTGAGAAGGCCGTCTCTAAAATTGACCACGAGTATAGTATCGGCTTGATATTGTATTTCGAGAAATGTTTGAGTAGATCAGCGTCATGTTCCATGAGGAGGTTATCTATTATGGCTATGATGTTCACAGGTGGCAATGGGTAATACTCGAACCAATGTTGACACCAATTAACTAAAAAGTTATTAAAATAAGTGAATAAAATTAAGTTCAATAAAATGAAATAACATTTGGCAAGTTTAATTTTTTACAAGTTTTAAATGATACAAATATACTCATCGACAAAATTATTGCATATTTATAATTTTTCATTTCTGTCGGAAATAAATAAATTTTGATGAATTGAGTCATTTAAATACTTTGTACTAGGACGAACAGTTTATATTTTAAATTTTGAGTGAATAATATTAAGTTTTAAGGAACGTTGTGAAAAAAAATCAAGTATTTACTCTAAACTTGGGATTGCAAATACTAGTATTGTGATTAAAATAAGAGCATAGTTAGTAACTGTGTTCCCTCCTCAATCTCTAACTGCTTCTTGATATGCTACTAAGTAGAGTTTATAAACGTATTTTTGAGGAAAAGTCTTTCATTGGTATTGTGTTCTATTTGGATCCCGATTTTTTCGTCATATGAGGCGAATTAGCTGATCCTACATGTGTTCTATTGGATTAAAGTCTAGGCTCTACAACGGCTAATTAAATTTTTGAACCTGAGCTGCGTTGAAGTATTTAGTCATTGTTGCATCTGGTGAAACGTTATCGTGCATATGGATTTTTCGAATCCAATGTGGATGGCTACACACAGTAAACATCTTGCAGGATATTTTCAATATGAAAGTCACGACTGATTCGTCCAGTCTCTTTCACGAATTCGAAGCGCTCCTCGGAACTAGTACTTCCTCAGAGCATTATGCAGCCCCCAAAACTAACGCTCTGTCTCAAATTTTATCATCTCACAGATGAGACAGCTTTGGCGGTGCCTTTATAGTTGCAGGTCCAATTTTCGTGACCTTACTTGCCTCGCGACCCGGTATATGACCTACACTAGGAAAACTGTGAAATTAGAAAGAATGCCGCGATAACACTGATTATATTTCTATTAGAGAAATTATCTTAGTTTTCCATCAACTGAAAAAACCTTCTAGAGTTACAGACAAACAACTATCTCAGATTGTAAGGAAATGCCATGGCCGTGCACCGCCGCCTACAGGCTGTTTTGAACTCATAACCGTATTAGAACAGAGTAGAGTACGTCTGCCCATATAGTATAAAAATACAAATACCTAAAATCAAATTCTAGAAAAATATGACCAAAATCATCAGTTAATTAAAGTAAGATTATTTACCGATGAAGCTACATTTACACGAGATGGTATTACCAATTTTTATAACACCCATCAATACTCTTATGAGAACCCTCGTGCCACTATGGAACGGCAATATCAGTATCGATTCTCTCTGGACATATGGAGCGGAAATATAGGAGATTAACTTGTAGGACCTCACTTTTTTGCTAAGCCGTTAATTGAGGATGCTTATTTAAAATTTCTGAGGAATGATATTCCACAATCGTTGGAAAATGTTCCCATTGAAACAAGACTGGTTCTTCACCTTATTTTAATCCGGACGTACGGAGATACTTCGACGAAAAAAGGGTTAGAGTGACCTTAATTCCGAAAGCGTTTATTTTAAAAACGATGGGGAAAGCAGTTGATAACTATATCAGAACAGAAATTCTTGAACAGGTGCCACTGCACCCTCATCAACATGTGTATCAAGTCAGGAGATTTATGGAAACCGCACTGACATAATTAACAGATGAGATTCACTGAACGACAACACACCATATGGAGCAGTCCGAAGAACACTTGATGATAGAGGAGTAGACGGAACGACGTCCAAATGGATGGCAGACTTCTCTCCATTGGAATAGCAGAGGCAGAGATAGGAGAGGGCACTATCGCCCTGTGTACCACCAGGAGATGCCACCCTCGAAACAAAAAATATATGTGAAAAATAAAATTTCTTATAACAGGATGATAGAAATCATTAAGCATAATCCTTATGCCAAATATCAACGGGATAAGTTAAAAACTAACCACAAAATGTTGAAAATAAACAAAGCATTATCTCAACACCCTGTAAAAGTTTACGGTGCTGATTTAAAATTATGTTCAAGAAACAATGATACCAAAATATATTCAATAATTTTGTCCATAATTTCTGTTGAAAACTAAATAATTACTTACTGATAATGGTACAGCAAAGTTCAAAGCAGGCAACTGGTTTCTTATGAAACACCTTCACGAAAGGAAACAGAAAATATGGTAAAAATTTCACGTGGGCAAAGAACTCGCACCAGGTAACAATGTTATTCAACACATGTCTTAAACATCTAATGGCTACCGTATCTTCTAATGGAAATTGCTTATATAAATTCTCAAATGCCACTATGGTCACATGATTGACAATATTGTTGTATTGTTGAATATTGTTCGGTAATTTTAAAACCTTTTCCCATATTGAAGCCCTGAATAATTCGGGAAATTCTTGGTATTCTTTGATAATAGCTTTTAGTTTATCAATTTCTAGAATTTCATCTATCTGCAATAGTAAATTAACTTTTAGAGAAAACATTATTTTATTTATTTGCGGGTAAAGGACAAATAATCAAAATATGTGTCAATGCGTCGCCATTTATTAATAATAAAGAATAACCGATATTTCATTAACTATTAATAGTGAGGAAGAGTTGCAATTTTGGTAGTGATATGTAACTACAGTCACAATATTTACTTGCTTAGACCTGATAGAGTGAGAGAAACTTTATTATGAAAGAAAAAAAGATCAAACAATGTCTACATCTGTCCTATTATTTGTATACAAAGCTGTATAGTAGACGTTTTTTGTCGGTTGAATTCCTGCCGTTGAAAAATTCGCATGTCCACCAAAAAGACACCCTTTTGACTATGGTAAATTTTAATTTTCAATAGAAGACCACAAAAATATTTTTGGTTCTGGACGTGGAGATACTTCTCAGGTAAAGTGTCGAGTGCAGCCAGCTGGTTCAATTTCATATAATTAAAGTTCAATAAAACCCGGGTATGCATTGAGTTGTAAAGCATGAAATATGAGTAAATCAACTAATTATACGCACCTGATTTTTTGCAGCTAGGTCCACTTTTCTATAAAAACTTCTAAATTTAGGTTTCCTTTTCGTCTTTGAATATATTTGTTGCGCTTTTTCCACAATGGTGTTTTCATTTTTCATGATAAAAAAACTTATATCATAGATTTCCACTTCACCACTACTTAACAAACATGAAATATAATATACGTTCGATAAGGACATATTAAATTTGGTTATTTCACATTTTGATTTTAGTTCTGATATTAAAATATTTTCTTCTACATTGTAGAAATATATTATGCCATTACCAGATAATATTGCCATTAGTCTGTTACATCCTCCATCGAAATTTTGTGGAATGAATTGAATTTTTTTAACGCTGTTGATACATTCTGGTAGATTAACTACTTTAAGTAATTTCCAAAAATCCAGTATGAATATGGCCAATACAGGTAAGTAACCACTAACCACCATAATTTTTCCATTTCTAAATATATAAAAATACGTTATAAATAATAATTAAATTGCTGATTTATTTTAAAAAAATATTAACAGTTAAAATACACAATCAGATATCAGCCTTTTACTACCACCTGCCTGACATAGTGATTACTTGGAAAGCATTAACAATGGTATCCAAGAGAAAATACTTTTCTCACATCAAAGACTACTTTTAATCAGTAGGTCTATTTTTTACTTAGTTTTAAGAACATTTTTTATATGAAATTTATTTTGAGGCCGCAAAAAGCGCCTAGATCCAAATTTACAATTTAAAACACTCAGCTAAGTGGTTAACTTTTAATAGTCAACTAAAAACTAATCTTAAAGGAAGTTAGATATTGCTAGTATCATTTATATAATGTTAAGAGAAACATATAGACATCATGGTCGGTTTACATGGGAGAAGATACATTAGATAAGATAAGATCATTTATTAATGTCAATGCACAAAATGTACTTACACAAGTCAATTAATAAAAATAGTATACAATCAAATAGCTTAAGTACTAATAAAAATAGTGTGTGTATAAGAATTAAAATGTGTACGAGTAAAAAATACAAGAAACATATAGGTTACCAAGACAAAGTAGCAACAGATATGCTTGCTTAAACAATATAAACATTTAAATGAAAAGAACAGAAACAACACTACATTAATTAATATATTATTTAAAGTTATAATTTATAAATTCCTCAGTGGAATAAAAGGCATTTTGGACAAGAATTTGTTTTATTTTATATTTAAACTTTAAATAGGGTAGATATTGTAATTCTAGGGGAATTTTATTAAAAAGTTTGATACCCCAATATCCCGGGCCACTCCGACACCTCTCCACACGTTGGTACATAGGCACTAATCTATCCTTAAATCTAGTGTTATGGTCATGCACCTCTGCATGAGTTCCATAAACATGCCTATTCTTATGAATATAAAGCAGATTCTCAAGTATATACAAAGAAGGGATGGTTAGTATACCAAGAGCCCCGAAGGCCTCCCTACAGCAGTCCCTATAGTTAAGACCCGATAAAACCCTGATAGCCCTTCTCTGTATTTTAAATACTCGAGATACCTGGGGTGCATGCCCCCAAATCAATATGGAATAGGACATGACTGGATGAAAAAGTCCAAAGTATGCTGTTCTTAATACAGACCTTGAGGCACTTTCTGCTAAAGAATGAAGAGCATATAAAGCAGTATTAAGCTTTTTAGCTACTTCCTGGATATGGCTGTGCCAACGAAGCCCCTCATCCATCTGCACCCCCAAAAACTTGACATTTGGTTTCTCATTTACCTCCTCTATATTTCTGAGTGAGAACACCATTTTATTGGTTTTGCTTTTATTGAGAAGTAGTTTGTTTGCACAAAACCACTCCTCAATATTTCTCTGCACCGTGTCGACCTCTGACAAAGTATTTTTTAGCAAATTTGTCGACACAGCAACCGTGGTGTCGTCCGCAAACAAGGTGAACTTTGCTGTTGGTTCAACAAGAGGTAAGTCATTGATATAGATTAAAAACAGGATGGGTCCCAAGACAGAGCCCTGTGGAACACCTATGTTAAGCTCACCCTGTCCAGACGACACCCCGGCAACCCTAACAATCTGTATCCTATTCTTCAGATATGATTCCAAGAAAGAAACACTTGCATTAGAAAAATTGTATTTTTTGAGTTTTTTAAGAAGTATTTGATGCGTAACACAGTCAAATGCCCTACTTAAATCACAAAATAAGGCACCCGTATACTCCATTTTGTTAAAGGAATCTGAGATGTAGGAAACAAGGTCCAGAATCGCCATTGTGGTGTTACTGTCACTCCTGAAACCATACTGACAGGGAGTAAAGGGGTTGTTTCCTTCAAAATAATCTATTATTCTATTGGATATACATTTTTCAAATATTTTTGAGATGATGGGTAACAAAGAAATCGGTCTGTAGTTGCCAGGTGAGTCAGGGTCTCCCCTCTTGAAGATGGGAATGACTTGGGCAATTTTCAAAATATCTGGAAAGACATTTTCTCTAAAACATTGATTAATAAGAGTTGTCAAACGGGAGATGATAACATTCTGTATGCTTTTTATAAATTTGACATTCAAACCAAAGACATCCGAGCTACTTTTATTTTTTAATTGGGCAATGATGTCCCTGACCTCAATGAAGGGCACAGCCCCAAAAACAAAGGGAGCGCCCCCCCCACCACTAAACAAAACATGAAATCGACTGGATCTTTTTGAGAAGCTCGTATTGAATGTATCGTTTCATGGGCAATATTACAAAAAAATTTATTAAAAGTATCTGGAGTTATTTGGAACACTAAGCAAGTAAACTAAATTTGGCCTATCATTAATTTAGAGCAACGGTTCCCAACCTTTTTCTTCTTGCGAATAATTAATGAATATTTAACTAGCTAATAGTAAGCTCTTAAAAGTACCCTTTTATTTTAATATGTCATGTGTTCATGTATGATTGTGGTTTGCTTTGTTTCGAAATTATCTGATACCTATATTTTAATTGTTTGGCATTTAAATTTTACTTATTTCCCATTGTTAACACTTTGTAAAAAGTTATCTGGATGATGAGTGGAAAAAACAAAAACCAAATCAAGAGTAATATTCTACAAATAAGGTTGATAAAATCAGAGAAAAATTTTATTTTTTAGAGTGTAAAAAGGTATGCGCTGGCAGACCTAGGCTTTATTTTTAATTTCTGAAATATACCAGTGTTAATTTAAAATATATCGCTTTGGTAGTGAGGCAAATGTCTCCTGTCTTATTTTTTTTAAGTAAATAAAATTTCTGTCGGTCAGAAAAAGAGTTTTAAACAATTTTAATTTTTATTGTCACAATTAATTCTAGAGTTTTAATTTATAATAGAATATATTTTATTTCTCTTAAGGTAAACAGATTTGTAGCAAGAAGAAAATTAATGCTCTCTTATGATGAATTATTTTTCTAAATGTTCTGTTTAGTATAAGAGAAAATAACACCTGCAGGAATACTCAAACCTTTAACTTCAACTGCATCAAAAATAAATTTTTAAGAAATTAATTCTACATCAGAATTACTTACCTAGAAAAAGTTATAGATCTAACAGAATAGTTTTTCCAGTTTGATGGATGAAACTGTTTTAGGCTTTTAAAGCTTCCATTTTGCCAAATTTGAATTATGTCATCTTGATAACATATCAATACGTGATTTGAGATTGGAACAAAATGCACCTAAAATTGTTTACATATGCTTAATAGGTTTTGTATTAAATAGAAAAAATTTTGTTGTGAAAAGTTAACTCCAAAAGCTCATGTGCATATACTTACAAATTTTAGAGCACATTGCTTTTCCAATGACAACACTTGAAGCTTGCTAAAATTGCTTAGGTCCCATATAAGAGCTTCATTTTTGGAAGCTGATATACAAACGTTACTTTGTGTAAAAGATATGGAAATAACAGGATGTTCATGACCTAAAAGCTTAGCAACAACTGCTCCACAATCAATGTTTAGTATATCCAGACCACCATTAATGTTTCCAACAAGAAGCTGTCCTTCATTACATTCTGAAAACTTAATGCAACTGCACGAGTCCAATTTTTTTAAAGTCCAATATTTCTTTACAAGAAAGTCAATTAGGTAAATTTGTGAATCATTATTTGCTAATGCTAAAAGATTCCCATTACTTTGAAAATCACAGTGGATAAATCTTACACTTTTTTTGCTACTAGTTTGATGAATTTTTAAAAGAAAACTAAAAAATAATGTTAAATTCTTATTAACCATGCCCTACATTTTTAGATTAAAAATTTACCCGTCAGTGTTTGGCTCTTTCAGATTAATAAGTTTTTTGGTTATTTCACTTTTTAAATGTTCTGCTACATCTAGTGTTTCCATTTGCATTAACTTTGTAATTTCTTAGTTTTCACAGAATGTCTTTAGTTTTTGAGCGGTTGTCATGTTGTCATAGTAAACAAAAAAGTGAGGTTATGTTATAGGTTTGGTAGTTCTATAGACACAGGCACATAAAATAATTGTACCGATCGTCTAATAAACAGAAAATGTCATGACCATGCTACGCGCCATTTTGGGGAAACTGAAGTTATAACAACAGTGAATACGCTCTCGCCACTGAAAAATTATAATGACTAAACGTAATCGTGTATTTCCAACTGACAAGGTTTGAAGCAATTTACATACCTACTCAAAATTTCATCGACATAAGTAGTTGAACGAAACGAATGGTAGAAAGAGATAAAATGACAGTATTACGTTATAACCTCACCCACCTGATCCAATTCGTGTCAATTGTTATGTGTAAATGTCTGCCTTACTATTGGTTTGTATTATATTTTTGGCTGTTAAAAATAACTAGTCAAAAAAAAAAGCAATATGTTGACGGACCGTTCAAAACGTTTAACAGTTGAAATTTTAATTAGATGGTACCCCGTTATTTTCAATATTTTCTAATTTTTAATTAAAATATCCTTAGAAAGTTGAGTATCTCGGAAATTTCAAGTAAATTTGTGATTATAGACATACAAAACTATTACACCAAATTCTGTTCGTATCTCAGTAGTATGAGCGCGCCGTTTAAAAATTGTTTTCCTACAGCTAGTTCTAATTATGGATTTAACATAAACACTTGTGTCCATAGCAGCTGAATATCTTCCTTTTAAACAGTTAAGTGTAACATAATTGTTTTCATCAACACAACTTATAAAAAATTTGAGAAATAACAATTTGTAAGATATTTGAAACTTTTCTTTAAATAAGTAACATAAAATTTTATATTTAAATAATGTTAAATGCAACATTTTACTTCCTTAAGCTGGGTTAAACACTTTACTACACTACAATTAAACAAATATTATTATGATTATAATTTATTAGGACATATAAATTTGAACCCTACAGGCCAACGAACGAGGTCCTTCATAATAAAAACCTTATTTATAGTACATTTGATCTTCCAGCCCCTACAAATCTTTACCAAATAAAAAAAAAGTATATTAAAGGTTGAATGTGAGATCTGCCAGTATCATTAATGGAGGTCTTCTGGTTGGCCTATAGTTTCGGTCCCTGGTCGTACACAGTTCCTCTATCACCAGTCAAATTTCAGGTTTTCTTTCAAACTTAATTGTCAGGACAGGAAGTCTTGTAATAAGAGGCTGGATGTTTAGTGAATTCATACAATAATTTATTGGTGGATAGCGAGGACAATAGATTTTGGTCATATTACATAGAGCTGCGATTTCTACCATTCCAAGGTTTATCAGTGCTGGCTTCCTGCAATTATTGTATGTGGGGGCATATATTCCTAATAAAGTCAGTATATTGCTTTGTATATATGAGTTGTTTTTCTTGATATGCCTTTTTCTTTGTTTATTAGACTCCTAAGATAGTTGGCCCATTGTATACATTTTTGTTTAGCAGTTCTTAAGTGCCAATTTAAGATAATTTTATGGTCTATATTTACACCTAAATATTTGACTGATGGCTTGGTGCATATTACTTGGTTGTTAAGTTATATAAAATAAATTTAATCCCGGGAAAAAACAAAGATTTTAATGACAACCAATAACTTCACAATAATAACAACAATAGACGAGTTCTTTTATTCCATCAATCATTTTGCGCACTAACCTAAAATCCACCAAACCGTTCTTAAAATAAAGTGGTAAAAATGCGATTAATCATTAAAAATTTTTTATCGATGAACACATCAACAATCCATCGAATTCATCGGCTTCAGACCCCGATGAATGCGATGAATAGGTAGTGGGGGAAAAATAAGTGTTAGTTTTGGAGGTTATGTTTATTATTCGTCACTTAAAAAAAACCGTTTGTCACTATTTTTGATTAAGTTATTATATAGAAAAGATCTTTTTTTGTAAAAATGATGGATTTCTTCTATTAAATCTGACATACACAACCATACATTTCAGATTATAATGTATGAAGACACTTAAAATGAGGTTATCAAAACTAAGTATTAATATGTTTAATTTTTTAGCCCATAATTTTATAATATAAATATGCTGAAGAACAAACTCCCAATAAAATATTTAAAAAATATTTGTTTATGGGTTTTTAAGGTTAGGTTTTTAGGAAAATGTCATATGTCAGTTAGGAATGAGCGTTCTTAAATTCAACAAAATTGCATTGAAAACCCCTTTATGACGTCACAGGAACCCATCGACTTAATTCAGCGCTTTTTTATCGATGGAACTCGCCTAATGACACTATTTTTTTGACTTTTGACGGTTAATTTGACGTACCGAAACGACATTTTATCCAAAATGGCGCGGAGCATACTGCGGACATTTTTTGTTTGACAGCTCCATTACAACCTGTCATCCATTTTATTTTCAGAAATCCGTGTATAGACATAAGAATAATTAATATATCATATATATTTATATATATATATATATATATATATATATATATATATATATATATATATATATTTGGAAAAGTTATTTTATTCACCTTACGACCGTTAAGAAAGGGGACAGACAGTATATTCTCAGTGAATTTTACTCTGGTTCTCTCTCCATACTAGTTTCGACCATCTAATGGTTTCATCAGTGGAGCTGTAACGAACCGAGAGCAAAATGAACAAAAAACAACTGTCTACTAAAATTCCCATATCGTAAGATATCGGCAGGATATTTAATAATTTTCCTACCGCTCCGGGGTATATTTAGGGTGCATTCCACTAGGCGCTCACAACCAGGGCCATGTCAGTAAGATGCTAAAAACGGCAACATCAAAAACAAAAGAATTTAAATTATTTGGGCGCCCAGCTAGAGACAAGTGAATTTTTTAACCACGTGACTCTACGTCACCCCAGTTCGACGACGTCATCCCCAGTTTAGACGCCGGGCCACGCCGGACGCCATTATTGTTTCTGGCTTTTTCGCGTGATCGAAATAACAAAGTTGGTTTTCGTGTATTTTGGCTACGTTTTCGTGTGTTTGGTTTATTTTTTTTTTCAATTCACTTCAGGGTAAGTTTAATATACCCTTTCTGGAATACATCCAAACATGATTTTGAATAAAATTGGCATTTTGTTTTAGAAGACGCTGCAGCCCATTTTTTCATCTCCCGCACTGGACCCACATATTTCCGGATGGTTACAGAAAACTATTGTAAGTACAGTTTGGAAATTTTCTTTGTAATTACGTGATAACATTTTTGTCTTGGTTTATCATATTTACAAATACACATCTTCAATTTTCTAACCTTGTTATCATATTTGTACATAGTTCAGCATTTATACCATACATAATTATAAAATGCTGATATTAAATCAAAGGTAATATTTGTTTCTTTTACTTACTTTCCATTTTAGTTTAAGTTAAATGCACCTTTTCTCCAAGTTTTCTTGAATAGCTTACATTTTGTTTTAGAAGACGTAGCAGCCCATTTATTTATGACTCTAACCTGACCGAAATATTTTACATATAGTTGGAGGCCAGTATTGTAAGTATTTTTTATAAATCTTTTTGATAAATTTCGTCCTAGTATTTTTATCATGCTTACAAATACACAACTTGCATTTCATAACTATCATCCCATTTGCATACATTTTTGCATTAATATGATACATTATAAAATGCCTATATCGAATTAAAGGTAATATTGTTGTCCATTTAAATTAAATGCAAAATTTAATTTAATTTCTTGTTTTATGTGTTACTATATACTTAGTAGGATAAAGTTAATTTATTCAATCAGTTACTATGTTTTACAACTCTTACATTTGTCAATAGATAAAATAAAAAGCCCAGCCCAGACAGAGCAATTATAATTAAGTATTTTATTAAGTTTAATAGATTTATACTGAGTCCAAAAATATCCCTGCTAGGTTTGTTTATTATATGATTGATTATCTCTCTCATTTCCTTAAATAAATAAATTAAAATATTGAAACACCTAGCTTATAAAACTTCTGTTTGAATTTTTATCTAATTCCAAATAAGTGAGTTTGGTGTTATCTCCATGGGTTTAGACATATTTAAAAAAATTAATGGAAAAAAATATGTTTTTGTTTCTCCAGATTATTATGAGTTCAACATCTTTATTAAATTAGGAAGGCCATTACAAGGCTCGTAGTGTATTAATTTATTTTGTTTTGTGCTATTTATGCAGAGGATTTAGTTAATGGTTTACATATAGTATTTGTTGTGTAGTTGTGTTCATATTAGAATATATGTAGGTACTTTATTAAACCATTCAAATAATTTTTAGTAATATTTTTGTAGATGAAATAAAACAGCAGCTAGTGACTATTTAACTTCCAGACTGGTATTAACTAAACATTTTTGCTAGTTGTTGTACTAGTAAGTGTTACTTATATGTTTTTTTTTTAAATTTTCACACCTGAACAACTTTTTGATTAAGGAATATTTGATTTTCATTAGAATTTACTGATCAGGTAAACATCTATGAATATATTACTGGTAATTCGATCATGCAGATATATTTTTTTTATTGCAAGAATTAGTCCTTTAAAAGAATTATCTTGAGCTGAAGTCAAACTAAAAAAATGGTAATTATATTTTTTATGGCATTTCATATGATTATTTTCCATTTTTTTTTCATTTAAAATGTTATGTCTTATTATATACATACTCTTTCTATAATAATATATTTTTGACATTATTATAATAAGCTTAACAATATATAATACAATAATCTACATATATATATATATATATATATATATATATATATATATATATATATATATATATATATATATACACATACATACATATACATGCAATCAAAGGTTTTCAGGCATCCCATGTATGTGCTGAGTTCATCTCAGGACTGTAAGGCAGCTGACGTTTTGGTGGGATTTCATTCACCATTTTCAATTTGCCTACAGACGCTGTACAGTGAGCCTTACCAAATGGTGAATGAGATTTCAGCGAAACTTCAGCTGCCTTACAGTCCTGAGGACTCGGCACGTTCAACTAGATTTTTAATCTGATTAAATGCCAGAATGTTCTACTCAATTTTGAATTCCTTCAATAGACCATAGGAGTTCCTTGCCTTGGAAGAAAGAAACTGTACCTCATTGAGATACTAAATCAAGCGAACAATCATCAGTCTCAATCGAACCTCAGTCTACATCAGTGAATCGTAATTATTACTCTTCCCAGATGAAAGACATTGTAGTTGATCCAAATGAAATCCCAGATCTTATACCTTCTCTTAACATTTCTTTAAATGCTTTCACTAGTTTAATTTCATCATCTGCTAAATCATCAACCAAATCAGTAAACGTTTCTATTTCTTTTCTGTATTTCCACTATTCCAAATAATTACTTAAAGTACTTCATCTATTGATTATTATGATATGCCATTAAAATTATTTATCCAACTTAAAAATGCGTATTAATAATGAAGTGTTATTTCTGATTTTCTCATTGGCTATATTTTCTGCTATTATTTTGTATTCTAAAATGATGCGCCGTTACTTTTAGCCCCAAAAAAATGCCCTGTAAATCTTTTTGTATATTTATCTATTATAGAAACTACAATTTTAAAGTAGACAGGCAACAACTGAGAGTCCACGAATTCCTGGAAAAATAATTGTATAAATATATGTTAAAGCTATTGAAGGTTGGTAAATAAAATATGTAACCAAATTTGAAGCACTTTACAGAAATTTATGTCCATAGACACTCTGACGTATAGATAGTAGTGAAAATTTAAAAAAAAAATATCCACAATATAACCTACATTGTGGTAATTTGCAGAATTTTTTTACATCTTGATAAACTGGAGACCATTATGGTGATCGTAACTTATATTAAGTAAAATTATTTTTTAATCTGATATCCTTAACAGGTGTAGCAGTTGCTAATAAATTTACAAATCGTCGATATTTAAATTTTGAGTATTATAACTTATTACATAGCCATGACTAAAACTAACATATGATTTTCCTTTTCAGATATGCTATTTTGGCTGCCTTGAATTTTCGGCTGTCCTCCACCCGAGTGGCTTTAACTTAATGGATCATTATAAAATATTTATTTTTATTATATTGTTTCATTTATATAGTAAATAAACAATAAAATATATTTTCTGTATTTTATAGCCTTACTATATTCATATTTTGCTTTATTTGAAAAGCAAGACAGCAAATCGGCGGTGACAGGGTAAAAACTGTTTGTAATAAATCTTTTTAATTTTTTTTTCAGGATAATACATCTATAAATAATGAATAGTAGCAGAAAAATCTTCAAATTTATATCAAAATGACCAAGTACTCATCTCATTTCAGTTCTAAAGT
Organism: Diaprepes abbreviatus; assembly: GCA_034092305.1. Classification (NCBI taxonomy): domain Eukaryota; kingdom Metazoa; phylum Arthropoda; class Insecta; order Coleoptera; family Curculionidae; genus Diaprepes; species Diaprepes abbreviatus. Next base: position 27,946 of record JASJET010000424.1, read on the forward strand.
TTTTCTGTTAGTATTCAGAATTAATTAATATGTATTATTTTGAAAAAAAATTAAAAAGATTTATGATCAAACAGTTTTTACCCTGTCACCATAGAATATTTCAAATTTTCCCGCCGCCGCTCAGTCATTGTTCATCCCGGCCGGTAAAACAGATAACTCTTTCTTGTACCGGCAATCCCGGTCCACTCATAGATGTCGCGTTTCGATCAAAATACCCGAGTTCATTCATAGATGGCTCGTGTTGCTTCCAAAATACAGGGTTGTGACTTTTCTCTAACCTTTTTTATTCCGGGCTCACAACGCCCAAAATATTCCTTGAGTTGTTCCACATGACGACTACGGTCGTTGCGGTCACGGCGAAAACGTCATTAATGACGCCATTCTTCTCGCTCACGCCGAGCTCACAACGATCCATCTGAAAAGGTGGGTCAAAGAGGACCTTGAGAATTTTGGCGCGGTTTTTTAAATTTAAAGACAATTGAATGTAATAGTTTCAAAATTACAGTGTAGCATACGAGAAAAAAATAAGTATAATTTAGTTTAGATTCAAAATACACTGAATTACACGGTGTAGGCTAATCCACTAAAGGTGTTACTGAAAAATAAATTTATAAAAATGTAGTAATTATATACAAGCACATTTATAGAATGTAGTAATTATATAAAATTTACCCTATAATAACTTTTGAATTCTTTACCTGAATAACGATGAATAACATTCTCATAATCAAGTTTTCGCTTTTCCCGATTTTGTAAAACTGCATTCCATTTATACATCTGAACTAGATGAAGTACTTTCTGACGCATTATTACGATCCACCAACAAATATCCAACTGTCGCCACAGTAGATATTTTGATTATTTTTCAACGTAAACTACTTAAAGACTCCACTAAAATAAAATATAAGAAACTAAATAGTATTTTTCTTTAATATAAAGCAAGTTAACCAATAATTATAACCAATTATTAAAATTAAAGCTTAAAAATTATATCATAACCTTTTCAAGCTTCTGATTTATTTTCAAATCCGCCATTTGTAATATTTAACTCAATGCACAATCCCATTCCACTTGGGTTTATGATTAGAATCTTTGAACATACCCCTGTAGAAGTAGCATAACGTCAGAACTAGGGCCCGGTTGTTTGAACGCTGAATAACGTAATAATATTTTTATTTATATTTGAAAAAGTGTTGATAAACAGTGGATATTTAATTTCTTGGTACAGACATACCGATTTTATGCTATCCTTTTCTAATTGCATTATTTAAACGAGTATCATCGGTACGTCCTTCGAACATACCCCTGGGTACGACAATTCTGAAAACAAAGTATGAATATATGGTTGCCTAAATTTTTATTATTGTTATTTTCAATATGTAAACAATCTAACAATATTTACCGATAAAAATAAGTTTTTAAATCCTCTTTTTGTTAATATTAATTGTAAACTTCGCATTTATAGTAATTTCTAACACTTAAAAACACCGAAAAAAGTCACGACAAGCAATTAAACTGAAAGACAAGATAAGTAAATATGTTTATGTCTGTCAAACATCAAAAAAGCGTCTCCCCCACCGACCATAAACAGCCTTCAGACAAATCTATTGTTGTTTAAATCTATCGAAGATTAGAATGCACACAAGCTAGTGGAACAGGAAAAACTGCGATCATGAGCGTGATTGTTGTGAGTGCTTAGTGGAACGCACCCTTAGATGTTCGTTTGTACTGTTTAAAATAACAGTCCGGCATCAAGTTCTGTGGGTAATATCTTTCCGATATTTTCCGATATAGGGATTTTAAGTAGGCAGTTGTTTTCTGTGCAAGTTGCTCTTGGTTTGTTACAGCTTCACTGATGAGACCATTAGGTGGTCGAAACTAGTATGGAGAGAGAACAAGACCTACGATTAGTTAAAGGAAAATAATTTGTGATCTACTATGAAGCATGGGGGAGTCTTCGAAATAGAAAATTAAAACCTGGGTGCTTTATAATATCCCCAAAGTTTTTGGAAATATTAAAATTCCTAATTTATAAATAAAATTAATACTGGCGAATGTTCGAGCTTATTTTCACTAACGTCTGTCACTGTCAATTTATTATGTCATATTTTTTTATGTTTTGTAATTATAATTAATTTAAATTCAGATGGAATTCGTTCAAGCAATCATACCCAATTTCGGAATTGGGAACTTTTTATCCGGAGGTGAAAATGCTTCAGCTGAAATTAAAATTGAAGAGATCGTCCCAACTAAAAAACCTATCGACGCTGGATGTGGGGACTTTGATTTCGAAAGTATATCATCGATGGTAAGCAGCGATAGTACTGCAACTTCTAAATACAACTACTCTGAATGTGCTCCAGAAAAATGTTTACATAAACAACTATTCAACACGAAAACTCTTGTAACGACATTAGAACACGAAATTGCAGAGTCAAAGATAGACGTCCACCATCTACATAATCAAATTTATAGTGCGGAAGCAATTTTGACCAAATGCGAACTTTTAAAAGATGCATGCAGACAACAGGCCGACACGATGGCAAATGAAATGTTGAAATGGAAGAGAAAGACTGAAAGATTCGATAAAGAAGTAAAAGAGTTAGAACAAAGGATAGGATCGTGGCAATGTCTCATTGACAAGGCGAAGCTAGCTCAAGTTCATGAAGTTGAATTTTTTGAATGATTTATAGGGTCCAGGACCTTGAAGACGTTTGAAAAATTTTGTGTAAATAATGAATATATTTAAATATAATTGGTTTTACTAACATGCACGATCTTTGTAAATATTTTTGCCTCGTCAAATCGTTTCCCTATAACCAACATTTTTGACTAGGCATCGTTACAATGTGTAATGAGGCAATTTAGCCAGCTTCTTTCTCTTTATCCCGTCCCGCGCTTATACTTTCCTTGCTGGGAACCGGGACCAAAGAAAAAAAAAATAGGAGCATACCTCATCTAAGATACTTCCATCATCCAATCAGGATTATTGGTCACGTGCTCCCAGGGTAGCTATTCTCGTTCTTGAGAGAACGATCATCTTGATGGAAAGTGGGCGTGGTTCTCACGAAAAAGTATGAAACCGTATTCTCGTGATTTTAAGCGATGGTCACATCCATCAAATCTTGAGAGAACTTGTTCTACTAGTCTGAACCAAGAGAACGGCGAGATTTTGAGAGAACGATACTGTCATTCCCGTCATTATGCGGTATTTTTAGGTTATAAAAGTTCAAGAAAATTTATGATTGTTTTGAAAATATTGTAAATTTTATAAAATATTTTTGCTCGCAAATATACATATATAAAATGGGTTTTGGGGAAGTCATTTTGAACCACGATGGACCTGAGGATGTCAGATTAACGGAAAAGCAAATGGCAAATTATAATCGTCGATTTCTACCACGGTTGCGTCGATTTGGAGATTTAAATGATTCAGAATTCACGAAGCTGTTTAGATAAGTATCTATTATATAAATATTTGTGGAACTTGGCGGACTCTACTTCATTTAATTTATTTTACTGGCTTGGTAAAGATCAAAGAAGATATCTTGTACTAAAAATAACCCAATTTATAGAATTCTCAGGGCTTGAAAAGAGGCAACATCATCTTTGCCAGAAGTCATGGTAATATTTGGTAACTATAAAGTTAGCATATGCAAGAGTAGCAAGTCATTAATGATTTTTTTACTTGGTTGGATTATACATATTTGTAATATATTACCTGCCATAGTTACTCTTAAAAAATTTGGAGAATGTTAAGCTAATATTAATTTTTCTTTTTAGATTTAGGTAACCATATTAATATAATTTTATTAAAATATAAATATTTGTAGGTTCTTGGATTTTTTGCGACTAACAGCTACCACAAAATAACTGGGTTGAATATATTTCTGGAGTGAGTCGCCCAAGTGTCAGTTGGAGTATTGTAGAAGAAAAACCCAGATGCTTTAAATAGAGACGATATTATTTCAGAGTGGATCTAATTGCTACAAAATTTAAATGAATTATGAGCTTGTCCAATTGGGTAATTTTCTATTAAATTGTAAATTATATACAGCTAGCAGTAACATGTATTTTGTAAACTTAAAATTTAAATGTAATTTGTTTTTTTAAAAAAGAATTAAAACTGATGTTAAATAGGTAATATGTAAGATAATTTTGAAATATATGAGATTTTTATAATGTTTTAGGTTTTATACTAAACATAATTTCCCTGGTATTTTAGGGTACATTGACAGCACTCATGTTGCAATTACAAAATCAGTAACAGATGACCTAGAATTTGCGATGAGACTTTATAAATCATGAATATAAATGCTAAATTTCTTAGTTGTACCCATGATTCTTATATTTGGAATGAATCTAACATTTCCAATATAATGGAAATGATCTATAGAAGAACCCCAGATTCATTTTTCCTCATTGGATATTCGGGTAAATTAATTGTACAGTAAACCGATAATTTGTTATTAATTTAGAATATGTTTAAATATAATAAGAAAAGTGAACCAAGTTTAAATTTTTCAGGATTTCTTTTAAGGTCATAGCCTTTGGAAGATAATTCACAACTGAGAACACCAGAGGAAAGATTTAATAGATATATGTTCATTATGGAGTACCGTTGAAAGATGTTGTGGTGTCGTGAAGAATAAATTTAGATGTTTTTCAAAAGATAGATAGATATATATATTTCAAGTATGCAGAATGTATTTTATTGATGAAATAAATTTTTACACATTTCATTTTGTTTTTTTACTTCGTATATTCATTCCCTGATATTTATGGGGAGTATAAAAAATAGCATTTTTACAAAAACAAGGGAAATCTTTCTTTTCCCAACCTAATAGAAAATAAACTAAATTTGTATTTTAGGAAATGAAAATGTTAATTTTATTTCGCATGATATCCTTTACATCTTTGTAGGTGATACTAATTTCACGCAAAACGGCTATTTTATCACTAAAATATTTCGATTTGTTTTTTTACATATTTAAATGCACAATTTATATGGTTACATACACCATTGATGCTTGGCAACATAGCTTACTAGATTTTGTTTCCGATCTCCCATCACATCCTACGAGAATACGGTAATACACGATCGAGAGAATAACCGTAGGATGGGATTGTCCCTACTCTCTCAAGAGAATGATCACTTCCTATGAAGAACCAGAATAGCTACCCAGATCTCATCACGATTTCGCACTTTCTCTTTAACTTAACCGTACCTATTATCAGGGGCGGATCCAGCCTCTCTCTCTTTGGGGGGGGGGGGGCGGTGATATCACAAAAGTGCAGTATGGCAAGCGAAAGTAAGTTGTAGACGGGGGGGATACCAACAACATTCCCATTTCTAGTGTAAAAGGCAGGGGCAAGTCTATTTTTCTAAATTTGAAGCTCTTAGATAGAGGGGGGGGGGCGATCACAAGAAAAAACAAGTTGCTGACAGGGGGGGAGGATGCCAGCAGAATACACATTCCTAATATAAAAGGCAGAATCGGTCTTATTTTCCTGAACTCAAAGCTCTATACTCTATTCAAGAACTAGAGAGAGTAATAAAACTGTTACCGAAACCTCCAATGTACCTCCTTCAGTACCGCATGTAACTGAGGACTGGTAAATTTAATTATATTTAAATGTTATAAGCTTTTATAAATTTACTGCATCAATAAAATTTCTGATAGTTCAATTTAATTTTTGTCAGTGAGCAAAATACACCTGATAGTGTGTCTTTAGTGATTTATCTTGTTTGCGGTTGTTTTTATATATTATTGGAGATTAGTGAGATACCCAAAAAATGTGGCTTCCACCTCTATATTTACTTCAAAATCGTTATACCAGGGTATTTTTTCCTCAACGACAAATTATTACTATGAATGTTTATGATGCCTTAAGATATTAATATCTAGATAATAATGTTACGATCTCTGTTGAGATGTGTTCCAATTTGAGGAGTTGGAATTGTTAGTACTCCCAAGCCAGATTCGATCACAGGCAGACGAAAAACCTCCTTTGAAGAGATGTAAACTACCATAGAACAAAACAGAGTTGTACATTTTATTATGAGAAGCAGATGCCAATCATCAACAAAATTCTAACTAAAATCAATGAAGATCGGGATTTACCTGAAATTAAACGAACTGAGCTCTGGAAATTGCTCAAAGAACGTAATTTTTGCTGGGGAAAACCAGATAGGAAATATGTTCTTATAGATCGTCCAGAAAATGTCCGTTGGAGAAGGAAATATCTCTCTCAAGTAAAAGGTAGAGGTGCGAGCAATAACACAACTTACAAAATTAGTAATTTAACTGAACTTTTGAAAGATTTTTTTTTGAATAAAGTTACTGTATAAAATTGGAAAAAATTCATATAATAAAAAAATAAAAGAAAATGTAGAAACTCTATCGCATGATCGGTGAGATAGAGGAACCAATTATAATTAATTTGAGCGAAGATAGCTTCATTGACTTTGATTACGAATTAGATACGTAATGTTTACCAGTGTAAACACAATTTATTATTTAAATTTTTGTTTTTGTTGTATTTTATTGTTTAATGTTGTTTATATATATTTTTATTTTAGTGTGTCCTACTCTTTAATTTTATATATATTTAATTCCAATTAACCGTAATTTTTTTATTATTATATTTGTGTCTTTTTCTTAAGTAGGTCTAACTTCAACTATAACATATAAAAATTAACTACATTTGAATGCCTTTTTAGTGTTTAATTGTAATTCTACAGATGGTTTAAGAAATAAATAAACTGAAACGTCAAATGTCCTAAAAATGTTTTTAATTAATAATAAAATGACCGATAGCCCCAAAAAATGTTTAATATTATATGGACGAGTTTATTTTTTATATATGTTTAACTTCTTGTATTTTTGATGATGGGTATTTTGTAAGTATCTAAATTATAACTTAGAATTTTTTGAGAGAATAAGGCTACATTTTAGTCTGAATGTGCCTAAAACGGTTTCTATGCCAAAAATAAAAATAATAAAAATACAGTTGTGATTTGTGTCAAATATCTCAAAATTATCTATATTTTCTAATGTATATGAATTAATAAGAAATCATAAGAAATAAAATAATATTATAAAAAACTTTTTATTTTAAGTTTATTACCGAAATAATATTCTATGCCATAAATACTTAGTGATAAAATAAACCTCCTTCCGACGCCTATGCCAAGGATTAAAATCCTTTTTAACACTTCACATTTCCAAATATCTATTGTTATCCAACCCAAATAGTTCATTATTATAGACCGGTATTTTTGATTATAAAATTTCTAACCCATTCCTTTGAAAAATATGTGTCTAACAGATTTTGCAAACGACACCGGACTAAAGAACACAGGTAGTATGCGAAGAAAAAATGATTTATTATTCTCTCTAGTTCTTGAATAAACTATAGTATGAGGCAAAATCGGATCTATTTTCATGAACTCAAAGCTATGGGGGGGAGCGATCGCCCCCCCCCCCTTTGGATCCGCGCCTGCCTATTGTATTATTGACAATTTCAACCATGTTTCCCCTGTATATGTATATTTTAATATCATTCATATTTAGTAAATAGATTACCAAGCGGATGATTTTTATCTTATCAGTTTCAATTTTAAACAGACTGCTGGATATACAAAAATAATTTGTTGTAAGTTATTCTGTACCGAGCTTGTTGGTATTAATTTCAATATTATAGTTTTACCTGTGTTTATATATTCCCTTGAAGTTACTATATTTCTAAATTGATAGATTGTCAAATAGCTTAGATAAATCAATACTTTAATATAATAGTATGTGAATAACAACTTGGTTGAGCAGTTTAAGAAAATGCAGAACGACAACTCCCAGCAATATAATGCCTCAGTACGACCGGAAATTTGTCCAAGTGAAGTGAAAACAGTTGTTTTTGATCTATACGGATTAACGGTGACTAAAATATCGAGACTAAATAGTTTCGATGATAAAATCTTTCATATTTTAGTTGAACCCGACGTTAAAAATAATAAGTTTATTGATACAGTTATTGAATGCGGATATGTGTTAAAGATAATCAACACTTTGGATTCGCAAGATGATAGTGCGTTTGAAGCTAAGACCCAATTACTTTTACATTTGAGTAAGTGTGTTTAAAAATAATGTCTTCAAACAAAAATTGCATTTGTAGTTCAGAACTATTTTACATTTGTACATTAACTACATTTGAAGTAACAAAAATTAAAATAAATATTCTTTTTTTTTCAGAAATCGAACTTTTAAAAATTCAGCCTAAAAATATAAAATTTAGGACTTAAAAATTTATCGCTGGTTTAAAAATACATTATTGTATAAAGTTATCATTATAATTTTTTTTTAAATAAATTTTGATAGAAAAAATGGCCAAATATTACGAAAATTGAGGATGCTTACGTTAAACCTAAATGTTGTTTGGGTGGCAAATGCAGGTCTATTGAGAAAAATAAGATTAATGTTAATAACGGATATGTCCTCTTCGAGTTCTAACCTCCTGCGTCTAGTGATGTGAGAATACGTTTTAAAATAAACGTACACATCAAATAATAAGTTAATACGTATTATTCCAATTACTTCCTTAGTATGTGGAATACGGAATTCGACAGGCTTAGATTCTATAAAAATAAAAGGAATAAGGATATTTTATTTTTGTTATGTTTGTAGTAACGCATAAGATAGTTCAAAGCCTGGAACAAAAAAGGTTAGGTTCAAAGCGATAAGGAAACATACGACGGGTGTCACGAACGGTGCTGGTTTCATTCGTATTAATTCGTACCGTTTCCGCATTATTCTACACTCCATATTCAGTTTCCGCATTTTCAGCTCAGCATCCATATTAAGGCCGAGCGATATTTCCAAATGTATCAATATCCTGTATTCATATGTATCGAACAAAAAATATTCATTGTCGATATATTTGTACAAAATTATTGATATTTTTAATATGGATACATTCAGTATCGATCATATTTTGATTCTTGCTTTGAACATACCCCTGTAGAATTAGCATAATGTCAGAACTAGGGCCGTTGTCTGAACGCTGAATAACGTAATAATATTTTTATTTGTATTTGAAAAAGGGTTGATAAACAGTAGATATTTAATTTTTTTGGTACACATACTGATTTTATGCTATCCTTTTCAAACTGCATTTTTTAAACGAGTATCATATGATAATAGGTACGTCAATTCTGAATGCATAAAGTATGAATATATCTTCGAACATACCCTTATAGAAGTAGCATAACGTCAGAACTAGGGCCCGGTTGTTTGAACGCTGAATAACGTAATAATATTTTTATTTATATTTGAAAAAGTGTTGATAAACAGTAGATATTTAATTTCTTGGTACAGACATACCGATTTTATGCTGTCTTTTTCTAATTGCATTATTTGAACGAGTATCATCGGTACGTCCTTCGAACATACCCCTGGGTACGTCAATTCTGAAAACAAAGTATGAATATATGGTTGCCTAAATTTTTATTATTGTTATTTTCAATATGTAAACAATCTAACAATATTTACCGATAAAAATAAGTTTTTAAATCCTCTTTTTGTTAATATTAATTGTAAACTTCGCATTTATAGTAATTTCTAACACTTAAAAACACCGAAAAAAGTCACGACAAGCAATTAAACTGAAAGACAAGATAAGTAAATATGTTTATGTCTGTCAAACATCAAAAAAGCGTCTCCCCCACCGACCATAAACAGCCTTCAGACAAATCTATTGTTGTTTAAATCTAGAGTATGATCGAAGGAATATATGGTTGCCTAAATTATTATTATTGTTATTTTCAATATGTACACAATATTTAACAATATTTACCAATAAAAATAAGGTTTTAAATCCTCTTTTTGTTAATATTAATTGTAAACTTCGCATTTACAGTAATTTCTAATATTTAAAAACACCGAAAAAATCACAACAAGCAATTAAACTGAAAGAAAAGATAAGTAAACATGTTTATTTCTGTCAAACATCAAAAAAGCGTTTCCCCCACCGACCATAAACAGCCTTCAAACAAATCTATTGTTGTTTAAATCTAGGTTATGATCGAAGAGTGTATCAATATCCATGTATTGCAATATGATTAAGTATCTACACAAAATATCGAATCGATGCTGAATGTGTCTATATATATATATATATATATATATATATATATATATATATATATATATATATATATATATATATATGAGGCCAATGAGTGCCTAATACTTGGAAAAATCTGCTTACAAAACGTCAACCAGTACCACTTGGTAACGAAACAGATTACAACTCGGCAACGCAACCCCAAACACTGGCCGTTGACGCGCAGCAGGTCTCGTAACCTGATTGGCCAGAACCATTCGGAAAACGAACGCACCCGACGTACACACGGGACCGACAGCACCCGAGTCGCGAGCGTCAGTTCACTCGTAGACGCCGTACAGTGAGCTTTGAAAATGGTGAATGAGATATCACCGAAACGTCAGCTGGTTTTCAGTTCTGAGAGGGACTCAGCACATACACGGAATGCCCGAAAACCTTCGGTTACACATCACATCCATGAGAATATCCGACATAATATATATATATATATATATATATATATATATATATATATATATATATATATATATATATATATATATATATATAATCTTCACGAGATTAGAACGCTGAATTCAGTGTTCTAATTTAGTGGAATACAGATCCCAGAAGATGTTTCGTCGTAGGCGAAACGTCAGATAATAGTTCTAATTTGACACGGTCTAAACCCAAGAACCATGCTTTTCAATATAAAAGCTTATTTAATTTATAAAAGTTATTTTGGTTTTATATGATCAATATTTTTTAGATGAAAATGATGTGAGATGTCCAAAACCGATTCTAACCAAGGATCAGAAATCATTTAAAAAAATACGATTATCCAGTGGAGAACATGTGGTGAGGTTACTTGAACATATTTCAGGAGAAATTCAACTTAGAAGTACAGGTTCATCGAGGTTACTTTATAAAGTAGGAGTTTTAGCGGCTAAATTGGATATTGTATTAAAGGTAAAATTTCATTATTATTGTAACTGACTGTGGACGAATTCATACATATAAACATGCATAAAATGATTGAATATTTTTTGTTACCACTATTGCTTTAAATAATTTGAAATATACACCATAAACTTTACAGAATATTTAAAAAAACATGGGCCAACGATTACATAGAGATGTTCAAAAATAAAAATAGAACCAGAAGTTTATATAAACATGGATCCGCTGAGACTGTTACCAAGATACAGGGTGTTCAAGATTTAAAATTATTTTAAATTTTCTTAAATAAGTTAAAAAGGGTTAAGGCGATGTAAAAAATATTTGGTGTGTGTAATACATTTATGAAGGAGAATATTTCGGATATAAAGGTTAACAGAAGTTATTATTTTGTGAGTAAAAATATATACGCCAATGACGAGAAGAAAGGTGGGGCGGCTATGGTTTCTAGCATAGTCGGGAGGTTCGGTGGGACTTCATCATGTCACGGTTTAATTTTGAGCTTGAGCTCACTACGGCTAATTTATTTAATTTAACCCTATTCTGCAAATTCGTTGTGGACAACACAGTATCATTTTCCTTAAGTATTTCCTAGGGATTCTTTGAAAGAAAGGATTTCGCTAAGTAAAATTTCGGTTAATTTTATTTACCATTATTTTGTCCTACTTTGGTATTTCACTACACTGTGCTTAGGTATTTTCTTATCAGTATCAAACGTATTGCTACCTTCTTTTTGTATTCATGTAGATCTTGCTTTTTTCCCTGCCATTTATAATTACATTTAATGGATTCTATGTATATTGGGTTGCGGAAATCAGGAAATTTTTATTGATGTATTAATTTATATTTCTTGAATTTAAAAATAACTACTGGGATACTTATTAGATTTATTATTCTTGTTTTGAGTGGAAATTGCTAATGATTAACGAATTGGCTTAACTAACAAATGCATTTTAGCCGACTGTTGTTGCCCGGTGTCTTTCTTCTTTCACACGTGGTAATTGAACGCGCCTAATCGAAGTCGATTAGTGCGCAAAGAGGTCCATGGTGATAAATGGAGGCCGTTTTGCCTTGATTTTTCACTTTTTCCTGGTTTGATTCGGCCGAAGCAGCTACAGACTTCCATTTCAATTTTTAGTTGCCAAATTTCTGGGATTCTGAGATGGAAAGCCAAAGAGTATCCTTGTATTTTTTTTTGAGTTTTGGTGTGCCGTATCTTTTGGCAGTTATGGTTTTTTTTATCGAGATAAACCTGGAGACAGGGATTTTGAGCAGTTTGCACGGGTCAACCACGAACTTGAGATATAAAACTGGACTGCTCGTGTTCCATATCTCCCTTATAAAAAAAATGACCCCACCATGCTCCGTGCCATTTGGTGCAAATAATTGCTTTGGCAACAATGAATTCCCTAAGTTTTTATGATATTGGTGAAAATGTATTTTGACATTGACTGAATACTTTTCATTTTAACAAAAATTTATTTTTGATTTTGCTGTTTTATGGATTTTTTCACATTTTATGTAACGTTTTACTGAAAATTTCAAACAGGAATGTGAACTTTAAGGTTTTTTTTTTTGTATTTTAAAAAATGTGATTCTTCATCGTAAAACGTGCAAATACCTCATCTGGTAAATTGGAATTTATTTATTTGGTAAGTTATAAAGCATTCAATAATAATTATATAAAATTTTACCTTAGAATCAAATTGTAAATCTAAGGGTAACAAGTTTAATCTTATGGATATATGATAATTATTAAATGCTATCAATATTTTAGTTTTCTAAGAGAAAAGAATCTTCAAATTCAAGAGCTGAAGCAAATTGGTCATGATCATAATTCTTTTATATATCGGATAAGTAACTCTGTTCAGAGCATTTTTCTGGAAATTGTTTTATACAATAAGATGTGCAAAAAGTTTGTGTTGTGCTTCTTACAAATAAACTGCCTGAAAAAAACTACGATGTAAACATCTTGAAGCAAGTAAACTTGGACTTAATAACATACACTGGCTCTACAAAAAAAGTCCTGAATTAGGTGTGCATTAACCAACAACAATATCGTTTTACCATAAAGTTAATGTTCCACTGACATATAAAGCTGAATATCGAAACTGGTATGGTATTAAAATTTTAAATGATTATACGTTTAAAAACCAATATGCCATATTAAAATAGAAATAAATGATTGCATATAATATGAAATTTTTCAATATTGTTAAGGATGTTTGGAAATTACATAAATTTTACTTTTATGTATTTATTTTGTCTAAAAATAAAGTAATAACATTTTGTTTGAATATGTTATTAATTAATAAAACAAAAATTCTTGATTTTAGCTCAGATAGGAAATTTGTGTCATGAAAACCCTTTGTCAAAGTAGTGAGAAGCTGCGATTGATTACCATTTCAAAAATTCAACTCTAGAAAAGGCCAATTCCAGATCCTTAAATAGTTAAGTAAATTGAAAGTTTGACCTAGTGTAAAAATTAAAAGTTCCTAGTAAATCTTTATGTATATATTTAGATTAAAAATGATTGTATTAATGTAAGAATTCTCTTGTATTTACAAGCTTCTTTATATTTAAAGTGTCTTAATAAATATTGTTTTGTTTACAATTAAATATAAACTGCTTTAACACTATCCCCTTTAGAGTTTAATTTTTTTTATATAAAAAGGGTTTAGTACATAATGTTACTTTACTTCATTTAAATTAAAGCTCCGTTTTTATGAAGGAAATGTCAACATTATTATGAATGTTGTTAATCCTATATAAATACCTAACATATCAGTTCCCTAAAAGCATCGAGAAGAAAATAATTTTAACAAAGACCTAATCGAAGCTATTTTTAAATGATGAAACTATCTTACTTTGCAATAGATTATGTGGACATTTCGATACCTTACATTAAACAATATACTATATTAATTCATGATATAAAATTTTTAAAAATAAATGGCTTAATACTGGTTTTCGTTAACTTCTTATACTCTACTTCCGAATAAGGATGTTTCTAAAACAGATATTTCAAAAAAAAATTAGTCTCGATTTGTTTTTGGTGCATATTTCACATTTTAGCTGTTTTACTAAATAACAGTTTTATCGTAAAAAATAAAATATGTAAACAGTCATAGAAAAAGCATTTTCATTTATTTATAACAACTGACATTTCATGCTTGTTATCTAAAAATAATAAAATTGTTACATATTTACGCTGTTCCAAAGAAGATAAAAAAATTTGCTTTATTGGAGTTGCTTTAAACAGAAAAATTATAATTTTGAGAAAACTAAAAGTAGAAATTCAAGTTAAATATTGTTTTACAGAAACAATTATCCTGGGTTGCGATTCTATAAGAGTAAAGGGAAAGACGATGTCATAATAAGGATTTTCTATCTTTGTTCAGTCTGTATTAACACATAAGTATATCACTGTCCTAAAAGAGATAAGGAGAGAGAATGTCAAAAAAATATGCTTACAGAATCGGAGCTCTGGTCTTTTTTATTTAATATACTCGATTAACCTGTCAAGTAAAACAAGGAAGAGCGATTTATTGTTTTAGATATAGTACAGAAAGAGATAGTTATTGTCTAAACCTGTTAGTTAGAATAATAGAATTGACATTCATTCACGCCAATGTAAGAAACTATTAGGGAATTCAATGTTGCCATACAAATCATTGCACCGAATGGCGACCAATAAGGGGGGGTCAAAAATTATTTTCATGAGCAGTCCAGTTTTATATCTCAAGTTCGTGGGGTCAACGAAGGAATCAGTCTGACACCAGAAGATCGGGGTCTACCCTCGGGGTAGAAGAACACCCATATCCACCCTCGGGGTACTAGAATACCCATATCCACCCTCCAGTTCGCTGTACAAGCCACCAATAAAACCATAAACGAGAAGCAAGGTCTCTAAAACGTAGCTCCCGTATACGGGTATAATAATAGGGGTAACGTTGTTGCTCATGAAGCGTTCTTAGAACAGAAAAAGACGTTGTTGAACAACGTTTCCGGTGCTAATAGGCGGGCTATTTTGAACATCATTTAGAACTTATTCCTCAATTTGTGGCTTTCGACGATATTATGCTTTTCCTGAATTTACTTTCTCTTGTTTTAAAATACTTTTTTGTGCGGAATTCTGTTTGTTCGATTAAAATATTTATTCTAATATATATATATATAAACAGCTCCCTTGAATTTTGATTTGCTTCTCTATGCATAATAACATGTCAGTTAACTAAAAGCTTTTACGGTTTTGGTCAAGTTGGAAATCATGGCCCTTGGGTTTAGACCATCCCAAATTGGAATTATTATCTGACATTTCGCGTTTCGTCTACGATTGCACGAAGTATTTTCAGGAATCTTTACTCCATACACAGTATTCTAATCTCGTGGAGTAAAGATCCTTGAAGATGACTCGTGCAACCGTAGACGAAAAGTCGGATAATAATAATTCAAATTTGACACGGTCGAAACCACAGAACCACGATTTTTAACATGTCAGTTAATTTTCTAAATGAATAGTTTACATAAGGCGGTGCAGCTTTCTGGAAGACATTTTCTCAAAGACATTTTATGCACTGTCAATAATCTAATTTAAGAAATGGTTAAGCACTGAAAATATTTCCAAAGCTATAAACAATTCGTCTAGTCAAAAAAAAATCGTTTTTTTTTGCAAATCTGAAGATGGTGTAAACCCTTAATTTGTAGAAAATTCTATAAGAAATCTTTCTTACAGCAAATATAGCAAAAATAAAGTGTGGAAAGTGTTCCTGTATATAAAATATTGATTTAATTTAAATTTTTGTTTAATTTTGTAGACGTTCGATCATCCGGCTTTTCATAAAAATTCAAAATGGTGTTTAAGATCTGCTCCAGATATTTTAAATTATCTCCACGTAGTCAAAGACCCGAAAAGGCAATATTTAGTAAGGACAGTAGTCGAGGAATTTTCTTCAAGGGTTCTATCAGTAGAAGATCAATTAGACAAAGGTACGTTCAGATATTAAAAAACTAATAACATTGGATAGTGACCGGCAGGAAGTGCGCAGCATATGAGAAAAAATTTTATCTTTAAATCACGGATTTCTGAAAATAAAATGAATGACTGATGGTAATGGAGCTGTCAAACGAAAAATGTCCGTAGTATGCTCTGCGCCATTTTGGGTAAAAGTGACGTTTTAGACGTCAAATTAACCGTCAAAAGTCAAAAAATAGTCATTGTTGTTATTATTGTGAAGTAGTCTTTGTTTTTCCCTGGATTAAATTTATTTTATAACTTAACAAGCAAGTAATATGCACCAAGCCATCAGTCAAATATTTAGGTGTAAATATAGACCCCAAAATTATCTTAAATTGGCACTTTGGAACTGTTAAACAAAAATGTATACAAAGGGCCAAATACCTTAGGAGTCTAATATACAAAGAACAAGGCATATCAAGAAAAACAACTCATATATACAAAGTAATATGTACTGACTTTAATAGAAATACATACCGTCTACACAAAGTAATTGCAGGAAGCCAGCACTCATAAAACTTAAAACGATAGAAACCACTGCTCTATGTAGTATGACTAAAATCCATCGTCCTAGCTATCCGCCAATCAATTATTGTATGAATTCACTAAACATCCAGCCTATTATTGCAAGACTTCCTGTCCTGACAACTAAGTTTGAATGAAAACCTGAAACTTGATCGGTGATAGAGGAACTGTGTACGACCAGGGGCCGGAACCATAGGCCAGCCAGAAGACCTCCATTAATGATACTATTCAACCTTTAATATACCTTTTTTATTCTTTGTGAAGATTTGTAGGGGCCTGAAGACCAAACATACTATAAATAAGCTTTTTATTCTGAAGGACCTCATTTGTTGGACTGTAGGGTTCAAATTTATATGTCGTAATAAATTATAATCATAATAATATTTACCTGCGCCACAGCCAGACCCAGAGACTCAAGAACAACCAGACAACGACATGAGAGCTGACATCGCTGTGGACAGGCAACAACAACAACATCAACACGAGGGTCAGATAACTCCAAGAGCTCTACCCGCCGAAGATGCCGTGCGGGAACCCCAACAAGCTCTTACTCAAGCGGGACGACCAAGACAGCGCATGAAATGGACTGTGTCCATGAACGAGACAATAATGCGCATTTTTTATAGGGTGACTCAACTAGGACGAGAGATGATCGGCTACAGACAACAACTACATGCCGAATTTTGCAGGGAGTACCCACACATGCAAGTGTCCCAGCAGAGAATAGCTGACCAATATAGAGTTATTCTCCGAAACAGCCTAATTCCTGAAGCTCGGCTTAATAGCATCAAAGAGGAAATTGAACGTGAGATCAGAGGCACTGACAATAACAACAATCCGATTGCTGAACCTGAGCCACAACCGGAACCTGAGCTCCAAGAACAACAGGAACAGCTAAATGACGAAGCCCAACAAGACAACACTGAACCCTTTTATCAGAAATTGTCAACGGAAATGAGTGGTGCGGTGTTGGAGTATGATGGAAGCAATCCGTTAAGAAGACCGGCACTGCCAAAGATTAATTCATCCAAAAAACTGGGTGCCATGTTAGACGTCATGAACAATCGGATTTTGCCAGCTTATGTTTCAGATGCCTACACTCTGGAATCCTTACATATGACCATCTACTGTGCCGCGACTGCTATAGCTAGAGCTCTAGAAATTAAAGTCACAACAGAGCGTCGATCAGCAAGGACAGAACCCAACATACCACCATGGGAAAGACGCCTAAACAAGAAAATTGAAAATCTTCGAATAGATATAGGACAGCTGACGGAGTACATCAGGGGCACGAGAACTAGTCGACTGCAAAGGCGAGTTGAAGAAATCATGAATCGTGTCCGATATCATTCGCAACAAGATCCAGCGAATGTTACTGCTCAGCAATGCCTTGACTCGCTGAAACAGAAGCTCTCTGTTATTGCAGGACGGCTAAAGAGGTACAAGACCAGCAATAACCGAAAACGAGACAATGCGCTCTTCCAACGATCCGAAAAGACTTTCTACCGTAAGCTAAACTCTCCACCTAATATGGCAGATAATAGATATCCCAATAGAGAGCAGGTAGAAGAATTCTGGGGAAACCAACTTTCCACACCAGCCGATTGTAACATCGCAGCTGGCTGGATCAATGAAGAACACCAAATCTGCCAAGATTACAGCCAGATGCAGTTTGAGCCATTTACCACCGAGGAAATTTCAAGAATAATCAAGGAGTCCCATAACTGGAAAGCTCCAGGTCTCGACGGGATCCAGAACTACTGGCTCAAAAAGTTCTGGTGTATGCACCATCAGCTGGCTGATCTTATTAATGATGTTTTTCTTAACCCAGCAAAAATGCCATTGTTCTTGACCGAAGGTATTACGTACCTCCTACCAAAGGACCAACACAACACACATGACCCAGCTAAGTATAGGCCAATCACCTGCCTACCCACACTGTATAAGGTGATCACCTCCTGCCTGACCCAACGCATCTATGCACATTGTGAGCAAAATAATATCATTGCAACTCAACAGAAAGGATGTACGAGGGGAGCAATGGGATGCAAGGAACAATTGATTGTTGACTCTGTCATATGTAACCAAGCCTGTACCAACCGAAGAAACCTCTTTGCTGCCTACGTGGATTATAAGAAGGCCTTCGACTCAGTACCACATGAGTGGCTCAAAACTATATTAAGAATGTACAGGGTCGACAACAATTTTGTTTCCTTTTTAGAACGCATCATGTTAACCTGGAGAACTAGGATCCAATTGCAAGTGCCATCCAGCGACACCATCGAAACTAACACCATTCCGATACGAAGAGGAATATTTCAAGGCGATTCACTTAGCCCATTGTGGTTCTGCCTTGCAATGAACCCACTATCACGCCGTTTGAACTCCACCAGACACGGCTTTAGTGTTAGAAACAACAACGAAGAGATAGTCAGAGTGAATCATCTTCTATACATGGATGATCTTAAACTGATGGCTGCTACCAGAAGCCAGCTGGAACAAATGCTTAAAATTGTAGAGGAGTTCTCCGGGGATATCGGAATGCAATTTGGACTTGACAAGTGCCGTATTTTGAACATCGTTAAAGGGAAGATACAACCGGGGGCTTTTGAAATGCAGAACGGTGAAACTATAGCTGCAATGGAAGCAGACCAAACATACAAATATCTAGGTATGAAACAGGCTAAAAGAATTGATCATGGCACTATGAAGGCCGAATTGACAGCCGAATTTGTCAGGAGGGTAAGGCGGGTATTAAGAACTAATTTAAATAGTAGAAATTTGTTTAAGGCGCTCAACACGTATGCTTGCTCTGCGCTGAGCTACTCTTTTGGAATTGTAAAGTGGAGCAGGACGGACATCCAAAGCCTGCAAAGAAAAATAAGGACACTCCTAACAAAAGCACAAAAACATCACCCTCGGAGTGCCATTGAACGTACAATGCTTCCAAGACACCAAGGAGGAAGAGGATTGGTGGATATTGGTAAGCAGCTCGACCAACAAATAATAAACTTACGTTCATATTTCCACAGGTTGGCGGACTCTTCCACACTACATCGAGCAATATGCGAGGCAGACGATTCAACACCGCTACAGTTGAGGGAACAAGATATTACTTCTCACCACCAAACAGACCAAGAGAAGTTACAAACCTGGCTACGGAAGCCACTTCATGGACGGCATCCAAATGAGGTCAATCAGGACAATGTCGACAACTCAGCGTCGAACTACTGGTTGATTTCAGGACAGATGTTTCCGGAAACGGAGGGCTTCTTGTTAGCTATCCAAGACCAGGTTATTCCGACGAAGAACTATCGGAAGTTCATCATTAGAGATCCCTCAATAGAAAATGACCAATGCAGATATGGCTGTCGAACATCGGAGACAATTCAGCACATAACTGGAGGATGCCAAGCGTTTGCCGCAACCGAATATAAGGAAAGACACGACTCAGCCGCTAAGATACTCCACCAAGAGTTAGCAGAAAAGTTGAACCTATTACAGGTAGGAAAGGTGCCTTATTACAAATACAATCCAGAGCCTATTCTTGAAAACAACCAGTTCAAGTTATATTGGGACCGAACGGTTCTGACGGATCAAACAGTAGCTCATAATAGACCAGACATTGTACTAATAGATAAGATTTCTAGGCGAACTACACTAATCGACATTGCGGTGCCTAACAACAACAACCTAAGGCCAAAATCCAACGAGAAGATCGCCAAATACAGAGATCTGGAGGTCCAAATCCGAAGACAATGGGCAATGAACAGCGTCCAAACGATTCCCATAATACTGTCAACAACTGGAGTGATACCGAAGAACCTCCTGCAGAACATCAAGGGACTGGGCCTTAGTGAGCATCTTTATAAGCCGATGCAGAAAGCAATTCTCCTAGCAACCGCGCGAACCGTCCGAAAATTCATTGGAAATGCAGCAGACAACGTCACCTAGGACCCGATAACATGGAAAGGGTTCCCACAGAGCTTCATACTTTTGGCGTCTTTGTATGCCTGGTATGAGTGAATAATCCCTGGAGGGAGTGCGAAGCCGTTTGGCTTGTAAATCATAGTTTATTTAATTATAGTGTAGTATAGTGTTTAATACAGCGTAAGAAAGTCAAATGTTGCATTTAACATTTGAATATAAAGTTTAATGTTACTTATTTAAATAAAAGTTTTAAATATCTTACAAATTGTTATTTCTCAAATTTTTTATAAGTTGTGTTGATGAAAACAATTATGTTACACTTAACTGTTTAAAAGAAAGATACTCAACTGTTATGGATATATGGGCACAAGTGTTTATGTTAAATCCATAAATAGAACTAGCCGTGGGAAAACAATTTTTAAACAGCACGCTCATACTATTGAGATATGAACATAATTTAGTGTAATAATTTTGTATGTCTATAATCTCAAATTTATTTGAAATTTGCGAGACTTTCAACTTTTTAAGGATATTTTAATTAAAAGTTAAAATACTGAAAATAACGAGGTACCACCTAATTAACATTTCAACTGTTTTTCCAAAAAATAAAACGTTTTGAAAAAACGGTTCGTCAACATATTGCTTTTTTTTAATGACTAGTTTTTAACAACCAAAAAATTAATAAAAAATTCCGACCAAAAGTATGGCAGACATCCACACATAACAATCAATTGACACGAATTGGATAAGTTGGGTAAGGTTATAACGTAATACTGTCATTTTATCTCTTTCTACTATTCGTTTCGTCCAACTACTTATGTCGATGAAATTTCGGAAAGGTATGCAAATGGCTTCAAACCTTGTCAGTGGGAGGTAAACGATTACGTTTAGTCGTTATAATTTTTCAGTGGCGACAGCGTATTCACTGTTATTATAACTTCACTTTACCCAAAATGGCGCATAGCATGGTCCGAACATTTTCTGTTTATTTGATGATCAGTACAGTTACTTTTATATGTGCGTGCTTTACATATAATAAATTTATTTTATCTTGAAAAAGTTTTGCAAAACCCCCAAACCAAAATAACACCCGTCAAATCAGGTGGTAGTCTTATAGTATACGAGGAAGGGTAAAAAAGTTCAAATAGCAGAAATAAGTCTATAACACTCTCAAACCTATTAGGATAAACCGAAATAGAAATCAGCTTAAGGTTACACCGAAGACTTACAAATATATTACCATTTAAAATATGTCATAATTACCCTCTGTCCACAACAACGGCTGCAGCCTCCTGCTGTTTTCATGCTGGTCAGGCAAATACTGCCATCGCCAACAGAACTTAAGTGTATTTTGTAATTACAACATGTTATTGATAAATTGAAATAATAAAGATATTTTTAAATTGAAATCGAATGATGGGTCCTATTTTGATTCGGGGACAAGCAGAACTTTTTCGAAATAAATTAAATTAATTAAATTCAAAAGTAAACATTTTTGACATATGCTGCGCTCTTTCTGCCGGACTACTTTTTATTTTATTTAATCCCTATCTCTCTCTCTTATTTATTACGATTTTATAGCCTATATTTTTGTTGCCTATTTAAACATGCAATTTTAATTGCTTTACAAGAATAAAACATACCCTCAAAATTTATCTTTAGTTCTTTAAAAAAAAAACATTTAACTTTTATATTATTCCAGGAATCATCCATGGAGATATAAATGAGCAGAATATTGTACTAGAAAAAGTAAGCAGCAATCTCATCCAAATTAAAGCTATTACCGATTTTGATGACGCACATTACGCATGCTATTTATATGAGTTGGCAATAGCAATGACATATATGATTTTTATGTTAGAAGACGTCGAATGTGGAGAGCTTGTCTTAGCCGGATATTCTAGTGTTAGAAAGATTACTGATGAAGAATTGAGGTTGTTAAGGGTAAGATGGATAGCTGTTTAAGCCACTGCTGTTTTTTAGTCTTTTGTAATGAAATGTTGCTTGTATTGTAAAAAAAATACGATAGACACCCTTAAGATGACTAGGTAGTGGCCATCTTCGTTCTAGTCCTAAGAATTACTTGTTGATGTTTTCGAGGTCGCTGAACACGAATATAAGTCATTTTTCCCCTAAAAAAGAGGAAAATATTGAAAAAAATCAGAAGATTTAGTGGGAAATTAAAAAAAAATTTTCATAATTTTTTGATTTCAAGTCATTATAGCTCCATTTCCTTAAATGGCTTAGTTAACTCCCACAGATGTTTTTACTGGGCAGACACCAAAATATTTGTGAAGCGCATACTCAACATTCTGAAAAGATAAATGTTTGGGCTGGTACTGATGGCGACTTCCTCGTTGGTTCTGTTCTTATACCTGTTAATTTGATTGGTGATATGTACTTGAAACTGTTGCAAGAAACTATTGATCCAGCTCTGATCACGATTATTGATGATCATCCTGAAGACGAAATAATATTTCAGTGGGATGGAGCTTCTCCTTATTAAGCTCAGCATGTACGTGAATTCTTGAACCAGAGATATCCGAGCCATGGAGAGGAACCATAGAATGGCCTCCTCGAACTCCAGATCTGAATCTCGCAGATTTCCTTTTTTTCCCTACTTGAAAAGTAAAATTTATGTTATTGAACCGAACCTTCTAGAAGATTTACGTCGGCGTATTATTAACGAATACCATCAAGTCACTCCTCAAATGCCATAGAATATACGACAATGTCTTTAGCAAAATCTGTATTATTGTATGGAAGTAGATAATCACCAATTTCAGCATTTACTGTAGTACAATTTCATTAAAAAAATGTGTGTTCAGCGTTTGTAATTTTCTCAATAATTGATTGAATCTCAAAAATGACCCACGGCTGTACAGATAACTTAAAGAGGTTTCTAGTGATATTCAACTTGATCATTCTCTCCAAGAAAATTTTGGATGAGTTGCATAACCTACATAGGGGGTTACAGCTGGAAGTAATTGATGCACCCCAAAAGATGTCCCCTTGCAAACAAAATCGGTTTTTGTGTTTAAAAAAACCCTTCCAGCAGATTCGGCCTCCGTTACGTTTTCGTTAGACTATTTTGTATATATAAATATGTAGATAAGTTTTTGTCCGTGTAATTTAAAATAAAATAGAATAAAATATTGGCGAAGCGGACGTGAGAATTTGTCAATCTACATGTTTCTCGTGTTAAAAAGTGCGAAGCACTCCAAAATATGGAAAAACTCCGGGTCCGACAGATGGCGACAGCGCTGTTTCGTCCTAATATGGGACTCGTCAGGCCACCGCAATCGGTACAAACCATCATCTCGCCTTTGCATCGTATAAAGCTGAATTTATAATCAAAACACAGCAAATAAGACGACAAAGGCGACATCTCGATGGTCCACTTGATAATACAAGAACCACACAGATTAACAAAGTTTGTAAAAGAACCGTCATATGGTGGCGCGACGGTGAATTAAAACAGAAATATGTAAAATCGAGTACACGAAACGCGCTGCAAAAAGGATAGGGGTCGCATTTTTTCGGTACTGGCAAGCAAGCCTACCGCCTATTTTAGCAGCCAAAGCCACGTGCCGCACCAAACGATCCCACCATGAGAGCATCGTTTAGCGTGTTTCAAAGCCAAACAAGTAAATAAATATGTAGATAAGTTTTTGTCCGTATAATTTCTTGTATTATCAAGTGGACCATCGAGATGTCGCCTTTGTCATCTTATTTGCTGTGTTTTGATTATAAATTCAGCTTTATACGATGCAAAGGCGAGATGATGGTTTGTACCGACTGCGGTTGCCTGACGAGTCTCATATTAGGACGAAACAGTGCTGTCGCCATCTCTCGGACCCGGAGTTTTTCCATATTTTGGAGTGCTCCGCACTTTTTAACACGAGAATCATGTAGATTGACAAATTTTCACGTCCGCTGCGCCAATATTTTATTATATATATATATATATATACATATATATATATATATATATATATATATATATATATATATATATATATATATATATATATATATATAATTAATGGAACGTTCAGTTTGCATAAAAATAATGAAATAATTTATTGTTAAAATCCGGCTCGAAGGACCAAAAAATATACGAGAAATACTATGGACTGTGTGTGTAGATTGACAAATTTTCACGTCCGCTTCGCCAATATTTTATTCTATTTTATTATATATATATATATATATATATATATATATATATATATATATATATATATATATATATATATATATATATATATATATATATATATATATATATATATATAATTAATGGAACGTTCAGTTTGCATAAAAATAATGAAATAATTTATTGTTAAAATCCGGCTCGAAGGACCAAAAAATGTACGAGAAATACTATGGACTGTGCATTGTTGCGCTTGTTAAAAATTCAAGTTCAATCTGATATGATAATCCTCAAAAATAAAAATGATTCAATTTATGACTGCTCCGCTGCTGTTTAATGAAATGAATTTCTTTATTTATTGCATTGTTACGTAGAAAGTTTGAACAATAAATAACTTAAATGTTTGACGAATGATAAGCCGTCATAGCGAGATTAATAGTATATTTTGCGTACTAGTGTTGGTGAGTTTTTAGCGTTACCAAACAAGAATAAACATCTGAATTAGGTTCTTTTTCGTTTCCTTGTACCGAAGCAAATACGTGCGATTGAACTTGACTATTTGCGGTGAAAGCAATTCCGCTCAGAAACAAAATCCCATAATGGTTTATATGTGGCCGTTATTACACATATTAAATTCCTTACCTTAAATTTCGAAACAATAATGTGTGTTCTAAAAAAAATATTTCCAAAATGGAAGAAGAGTAACCGAATTGTTAATATTATTTAACAAGACCGTGTAAAAGTATATCTCATTGAAACCGAATAGTTTGGTTATACCTAGTTTATATAGCCATGCATTATATATTTTTCGATTATTTTAATTAATCCTCTTTTTAGATATGTATTTTAACCAGATTTTGCCAATCTCTAGTGTTGGGTGCATATGCAAGTTCGCAAGAACCCCACAATAAATATATCTTGACAACAGCACAAAAAGGATGGGACTTACTAAGTACCATGAAGAAAATGTCAGCAGAATTGTTTTTTGCTCGCTGGAAGGAAATTTTACTTGAAGACCAAAATTCTAGGAAACAGTCGTAAATTAAGTTTGTCAACTTGTATGTTTCTTTATTTTTTTTACAATTAATGCTATTAGGTACCAAATATTTAAGCTTTTTCTATAAACAGGCATATAAAGTCAGGCGGAAACTTTTCTTTATTTCATACATGTGTTAGCTTCAGTTGTTGTTACTAACATTAAAACACTTTGAACAAAGACAAACTTTTATTTCATTCCCAAATATAACTTTCTTTTAGACTTTCTTAATAACTCTCTGTACAATAATGTTCATAACTTCTCACTCTCCTCTCTTTCTCTCTCTTCTTCTTCTTCTTCTTCTTCTTGGATCTTTTGGTTTTTCTTACTTACTTAGACGTTTTCTAAACCTAGGAAGGGAAATTAGATAAAGAAATCGATAAAAACCGGATAGATCAATAGAGGTACAAATAAATCGAAAAGCATGCCAGTAGGAAGAGTATCTATTGAAAGTAAAATTCAAAGCTTTGGGTTGTCATGGATTGAATATTGATATTCTTATGTTGTCTACATATTTGACATTTTCTTATTAACATATTTAACAGTTGCGTTTCAAAAAACTGTTTTCCGGATTCTTGGAAAACATTTACAGGTTCTTTACTTCCTAAAAACACTGAGGTTCTAGCCAGTATTATGAATATTAAAGTATTATGACTAAGACAATTTTAAAGCAATCCACAATAAATTCTAGGAAATTTATTTAACTTATTAGGAAGGTTATTATAAATAAAATATTTTTCCATTTGCGTTTTGAAAATCTCCCCCTTAAATTGTTTTTTGATGTGATTTGTTATATCATAGTTTTTCAAAAAATATGAAATTATATCAAGAAAATAAAATAGTCTGAATTCCTGCATCTATACACAATTACTTATTTAAGATTTTTGTAATTTTATAGAAACGGTGCTTCTTAACTTGCGAAAAATAAAAAGTTTAAATCCGTAAAATAAAAACCTTCACATTATATGTACCAATAAATCCTAACTACAAAAACCCAAAGTAATCAAAGCAAGCAACAAAAATACACATTCTTAAGAACGTTGTGTATAAACATAATATGAGGACATTTTAAGTAAGTATACACAAAAGAATCATGTTAAAAGCAAGAAGAATTTTAATTTTTTTTTGGTATCGTATATACAACACAGAGTCCTAATATAGTGGATGTTACCTTCAGGTATCAGATCTTCATCATGTACAGATCCATTATCATATGGAGGTCTTATTCAAATGCAGAGCTGATCTACAACCAGCAAGCACAGAAGATGCCAAATGAGATTTTGGCGAAACGTTTGCAAATTTCCAGAAGGAACTAAACTGACAGATGTATTATATGTATTCTCTGATTAATACTATATATATATATATATATATATATATATATATATATATATATATATATATATATATATATATATATATATATATATTTGGAAGGAGTTTATCGAGTTGCTTACTGTAGGATAAATAATTAACTCATTTTCTTTTTAATACTCAATATTTCGACTTTTATTTCATGTCTTCTTCTGGAGTAAAAAACTAAAAATCAAACAAACAAGGGTAGTTAATAAATGGTTAAACAAAACTAATATGTAATTAAAATACTTACAAATTAGAGTTTCCTTCTACGAAATCAACCCTAACACACTCAACATCGTACGAAGTGTCAACAGCCAATAAACATTTAGGTTTGTATTTTTATACAGTGATACATCATTATTATTGACG
The DNA here is from genome assembly GCA_034092305.1 of Diaprepes abbreviatus. Lineage (NCBI taxonomy): Eukaryota > Metazoa > Arthropoda > Insecta > Coleoptera > Curculionidae > Diaprepes > Diaprepes abbreviatus. The sequence continues at coordinate 55,396 of JASJET010000424.1, forward strand.
AAACGAAAAAGGGTTCGGAAAAAATTCGTAAAGAGTGAAATGATAGGAAAATGACGTTTTTTTGAAAAAATTTTGATACATACCCCCTATTTCGAGGTCGTAGAACACGATTCTGACCTCGGTTTTCCATAATTTTTCCTCAATTTTGCGGAAAACAGGGAAAATAACTTTTCACTTTAGGTTCAATTTTTTTCACTAAATCGTTAAACTTTTGTTATAACAACGAATTGTACAGTGATAGAAGCTTCTGCATTATACAAAAATTCAAAAATATGCACTTTTTTTTATCAAAAAAATCCGAAAAATTACCACGACAAAAATCACAACAAAACCAAAAGAAAACGCCGGCACTCAAAAATAATAGTTAGCATAGTTCGCTAAAGATGGCGTACTGTTGAAGTCGGCGATGTTGCCAGATTGCAAAAACGATTTCTTTAAATAATCTCTTTCTGTTTGAATTGGAAAGAAAAGGTTCCAAAAAGAATGTTTTCCTTTCCTTTGATAATTGAAGAACTATTAATTACTCTTATGTCTATGTCTTCGATGTGCGATTTTGACTCTAAATAATAAAGGTTTTAAGGATTATAGTTGCTTTTGTTTGTCTCCCTCCAAATACCAGTACTTTGATGTGCGATTTTGACTCTAAATATTAAAGGTTTTAAGGATTATAGTTGCTTTTGTTTGTTTCCCTCCAAATATCAGTAGTTTTAAACGGATAATATGAATTGATCATATTGCTTATGTCCATTAGCAGAAAGTGTCGAGTGTCCCGCCTCCACGTGGTTTCTGCTGGACAATTACATTTTTTAATTAATAAATCTAGGTCAATTTAGGTTAGTTCAGGGTAGTTTAAGTTAGTTCAGGTTAGTTCAGGTTAGTTCAGGTTAATTTCAGTTTTTTAAAATAACCAAGACTAATGTTAACCTGTACTTACCAGAACTAACCAAAAATTTTGGATGTTGTTAATTGTAATGGGTAAATTTTAAAGTTTATACCAGGAAACTTTAAATCTAGGTTAATTTAGATTAGTTCAGGTTAGTTTCTGTTTTCCAAATTAACCAAAATCAAGCTAAACCTGAACCAACCTATCTTAACCAAAACCAACCAATAATTTTGAAGGGTTAAGATTATTTTTACTTAGAAACTTCTGAATATTAAAAAAAAATAAACCATGTTGTTGACTGAGAAAAACAGATCTTATAGTTTATATTATGAAGAAATTTTAAATCTGGCAACGTTGCACCTTTTTACGTGATTCGGCGGCCAGTTTAGATAGTCTGACCGTCGATGACGTTTTCGAGACGTGTTTTTGATTTTTCACTGAAAATATAAGTTTTTCTAAATTGGTTTGCTAAAATTTGTGCAAAAATAATTGAAATATATTACGTACAATATTTTTTAACTAGTTCCATTGAAAATGAAGACGTAAATTCGGTTTTTAAATGAAAAGAAAGTGCTTTGTGAAGTGACGCTTTTCTTTTTTTGTTTTCCGGGAAAGTGAGGAAAAATAGTGAAAAATCAAGGCCAGAATTGTGTTCTAGGACCTCGAAATAGGGGGTGAGTATCGAAATTTTTTCAAAAAAACATAAATTTCATGCTTTTCACGCTTTGCAAATTTTTACCCAGTAGATGTTGCTAAGTTGGTTAGTATCAAATTTGTAGTTTATGGTGTTTTTTGTTTTTTTTTTTAATATAATACGTTTCTAGGAATAGACGACTTTTATAATTGTTTTGATGTTCTAAAATTTTTATGTTGTTCTAGTTAAAGTGATGGCCTGTATTTAAATAGTCTTCAACCACAGCACACGTATTTTTCCCAATCGGCAATCGCTTTTGTGTTGGGTAACCCGCTGTCTGAGCCACTGTCCAGTTTGACCCACGTAACAACCCTGGCAACCCAAACAAGACATCTTGGCTGTATTCTTTTAAGTAAATTATCACTGATCAAAGTGGAAAAAGTGAAATTGAAAACTTCGTGTTCTTTTGATTATGCATTTACTTGTCATTGGGTCAAAGTGATCATGATTACTTCAAGTGACAGAACGGAAAGTGATAATTACTCAAAAGAATATACCTCTTATAAATTACATTATTGTTCATTAATAGTGGTGTTCTGTCTTTAATTTTAGAGAATAAGTTACCAGTTTTTATTATGTTATAATTAGTTATTTTTATCTCAGGAAAACTTTTAAACGGTGACGTAATAGATTGTGTAAGTTTGTCTAAGTATGATAACTTGTATTGGCGAATCTTCAATTGGGATTGAGGGAGGGAGGGAGAGAGAGAGAGACGAGTTTATATGGCTGCTGCTATGCTATTAAGGCAATTTAACCAGCTTCTTTTTATCCTGTCCCGTGCTTATACCCTCTTTGCCCGGGAAACTCATCGGGAAGGTTTACACGTTAATCGGGTTTGGGTTCTAAGAAAAAAAAACAGAAGGAAGCTTTATCTAAGAGGGCCTGGATACTTCCATGATCCAACCAAAATTATTAGTCACGTGTGGGACAGACTATAATAAAAAAGTCACTTGTCACATTTGTGACAGACATTAACAGATTTCAAATCGATTCTTTTGCTTGAACTACCGTATATAGAATTATCTGTCCGCCATTCATTCACTTTCACTGCCAATAGGAATAATTTGTGGGTCAAAAATCCCCTCGCTCTTTGTAAAGCACGCAACCACGCACAAACTTTCCCTGAAGCACTTTAGGACTCATCCCGTAACGAACGTTCCTCCTTTGCATCGTAGATTCAGCCCGGTCTCCCGCCTTCATTCCCAATCACCAAACCACGTTTTTTTTCTTGTTTTTTTGCAAGATCGCACTGGCTACGTGAATTTGAAACTTCTATTCATCTCCAGAGTTAGTTAGATGACTTAATAGGGGACTATTGGGCTCCAGATCTGACCGCGATTCTGCACTTTCTTTTGACCTTAAACGTACCTTTTATATCATTGGCAATTTCATCCATGTTTCCCCTATATATGTATTTTAATACCATTCATATCTAGTAAATAGATTACCAAGAGGACGATTTTTATCTTATCAGTATCAATTTTAGCTCAAAATGTTGGATATACAAAAATTATTTATAGTGTAAGTTATTTTGTATCGGAGCTTATTGGTGCTGATTTCAATATTATCGTGCTACCTTTGTTTACATACTAGTAATTCCCTTGAGGTTAATATATTTCTAAATTGATAGATTATCAAATAACTTAAATAAGTCAGTAATTCAACATAATATTATATGAATAACAATTTGGTTGAACAGTCAAAAAAAAATGCAGAACGATAACTCACAGAAATATAACGCCTTAGTACGACCGGAAATTTATCTAAGTGAAGTGAAAACAGTCGTTTTTGATCTATACGGATTGACGGTGACTAAAATATCAAGATTAAGTGGTTATGATGATAAAATCTTTCATATTTTAGTTGACCCCATCGTTAATAATAATCAGTTTATTGATACAGTTATTGAATGCGGATATGTGCTAAAGATAATTAACACTTTGGATTCGCAAAATGATAGTGCGTTTGAAGCTCAGGCCAAACTACTTTTACATCTGAGTAAGTGTGTTATCATGTTTAAAAATAATATTTTCAAATAAAAATTATATTTGTAGTTTAGAATTATTTTACATTTTGTACATTAATTACATTTGGAGTAACGAAAATCGAAATAAATATGCTTTTTTTCAGAAATCTAACTTTTAACGGAAATTGAGGATGTTTACGGTGAACTATACGTATTAGAATAAACGTATAAATCAAATAATAAGATGTATTATTCCGATTATTTCCTTAGCATGTGGAAGGATATTTCCTTTCGTTACGTTTGTAGTAACGCAAAAGTACGGCATTGTCTTTAATTCAAAGCGATAAGGAAACGAACGACGCATGTCACGGGTGGTGCTGGTTTTATTCGTATTAATTCGTACAGTTTCCGCATTATTCTCATAATATGCAGTTTTTTATTTTCAGAAATCCGAGTTTCTGCATTTTCAGCTGAGAGTGGGTCCACACGATAAGATAAATCTCGGCGTAAGCGTAGCGTAATAAGACATATGTCAAATTTCAAGCATTGTGATTCGTTAAATTTTAAAAAAGACAATGACCGAAGATTTCCCGCTTAAATCCGCCTTTTCCAAGGTCATTCTGCAAAATAATGTTTAACTTTTCGGCGGACTGCTTTAAATATGGCGGAAACTGTTTATTCTTAATTATTTCTATGAACATAACCTGTTTTTTTTTCAGAAGTTTGTTGTTTTATGTATATTTTTTATTTTGTGAGTTTTGAGATAAAGGATATTTATGAACTATGTTAAATTGTTTTAATTTATTAAAAATGCTTGTTGCCGAAGATCATTACTGCTTGGTCCTAAAAAAAACAATTCTTGTTCATTTTTTTATTACAATTGCAATAATACAGTGGTTCGTTATATAAATTAAAGCTTATGAAATAAAGGCCGTTATATAATACCATTTCTATTCAACGATAATCTCTGATATCGAGACGCTAATCGACAGACATACCCTTAGCTATGGTTACCAGATCAAATAATGAGATTTCCTGACAATATCCCTGACTTTTCAGTAAATATCCGGACCTTTTATCTGGATGTTGTATATGGTATGTTAAGGCAGTGAGATCTTTAAAATATTTGCAATCGAAGCACCAAATGCGAATATCGAGCAAGTGTTTTCATTAATGGGAGCGTAGTGGACTAAGGAGAGAAATAGGCTGCCTATATTGTTATAAGCTTTGCTTATCGCTACCACCAATGTTATAACTTTGCTGGTTCTGCTTTTGGTTTATCACAGATTTCGATGAATTCGAACAGATCTTCTAATATTACTTTTAATATTTTATTAAAATGTTCACTAAATCATGAGGTAACAACAGTTTCTTCTTACTTGCTAATTTAATGTCACTATTGTCTCTATGTTCCTATGTCCTAGTTATATTCTATTTCTGTATCTAAATTATTATTTTTCAGTCATAGACGTACTAACAAATTTAAAATAATTATTTATTTACACGATTACTAAAATGAATAAGTGTGTATTTATGGGATGATGATAATATGAACAAAGCTAATGGTCTCTGTAAAAAGTAAAGTTTTAGAGTTTCGGAGATTAAGGCATGCTTTTCTTTGAGCCTATTAGAATATAAATTCACTTAAGATATAACTTTTTCTTAAGAGAGTATTAAATATTAGACTATAATCATCTATTAATCGATAAGAGTCACCTAGGAAATATTTATATATAGTAATTTAACAATTAATAATTTTTAGTAATAGTTGGTTTACAACAATATATTCTGTCAATGTTCTATTCCAGACACAATTTAACTTAAAGAACATATCATGTGAAGAATGTCATGAAATGATTATAAAAGACCAGCAATTGCCAAAAAAAACATCAAACAATAAAAAGTATTAAACTAAATTTATTAATATACTAAATTAACAATTGACTTATTTTGTTAACGTTTAATTAATTTATTTTTTCTTACTAGAATAATTAATAAATATTTTTTTATTACTTTTCCTCTTTTAATCTCAAAAAAAAAAAAATACTGAAAATTGCAGTTTTTTTCCTGTTTCTCTAATAGGGGGCTAAAATTTTAGTTATGTCAGAAAAATTCCTGTCGTCTGGTAACCCTACCCTTCGCAAACTTTATATAAACCTATTATAAACAATTAAGAAGTAGAATTAACACTGATGGAAATTTAATGACAGAAATCCAGTTAGTGTCATATGTAATGTATTCTTCTAAAAACTACAAACAATTGTAATTATTAAAACGATTGTAAAAATTACACTGTTATATTGAAATTCTCGTCCTCGAACTCCTTGATAATTTTTTACCAGGTAGAAGTGGTAAACTTTGGAAATAAAACATTTTTAAAGAGTCCCATATTACTGCACAAGTAACCTGAATAATTTTAGAAACACTGTTTACCGACTCGGAATTCGGACTGTTGCTTTCACATGCTGATTTCATCAGCTAAATATCACAATGTTATTTTTAAAAAATCAGGATAATTTTCACACATTTCATGAATTACATTATTAGTATGTCCAAGCCTTTCTCCAATGTTTTCCTCAAATACAAACCGGACCCAGCAGCGAGGACTTTCCTGTTTTTTTAGTAAAGAATATATCAATATTCTCCTTACATTTTGTAACTTTTTTTCTACACCGCAATTAATGTTTTATTTTGCTTGTGGACCCACTCTGAACATCCGTATTTAGGCTGGGCGATATCTCCAAATGTATCGATATTCTATAATGATACGTATTGAATAAAAATTATTCATTGTCTATATATTATCGATAGTTTAATATCGATACATTCAGTATCGGTTATATTTTCATTCTTGTTTATTTTGTTATATCGCCTTTGTAAAATAGTTGTACCAGCGGATTCTATTCCTAAACAACAGTTTCCAAACAATACCTTTCGTAAAAAGCTGCAAACATATATAAGTGATTCCCCACAAATAAGAATTATACTGCAATCACATTATCGGTCGGTACTGTTAATTGGTGTGACTCTTTGGACATAAAAATACCCAAGTGTATCCCTGTCTTTTTCTCTATTAAACAATTAAAAAGTGATAAAAGAACATCTGTGCCGCCCCAATCAAATTCACTACAATAAATATTTGGGTGCATTCGATATTCGACGAACTGCCGCGATCGATTTTCCGAAAAATAGACTGGAAAATTTTTAAAATTTAGCGGTTTACTAAACTCGATGAGGGTAATTCGGCTAAAATATTTTCAAGATTGTGGCACCTCTGGTTATACTGGAAGCTGATGCCTTCTTGCTTATTTCCGCTCACAATTATAGACATATTTCATATATAATGTGCTTTAGTCTAACTATTTTTAACATTTTATGTCAAAAATGGCGTCTACAGACTTAAACATTATTATCAATTTGACCTATATGAGTCTTTTTATTTAAGGGGGCATTAGGTCCGCCATTTTTGCCTATTTATCTGTCATTCACAACTAATTCCGTTGTTTTATACTAGATGTCACCCTTATGCAGAATGGGAGAAATAAATTTCTTAGCGTAAAAAATAGTAAATCCTCAATTTAAGAAATCTCCATTGATGAAGGCGGTGTTGTCTCAAACATTACATTACCTAAATTTAATGACTTTTTGGTCACTTTCTAGCACTAAATCTAAAGTGTTGCAGAATAAAAAATAAGGAAATATTTAGTGAATAATATTTAGAATTTTAACAGTTATTATTGGATTTCGAATTCGACAGATATTATTATCCGCAATCCATGAGTCCCTTTTTTTTTGAAACATATGGCATCCTGCATTTTATTTAGCAAAAACGGGAATAAAATTATGTTCTGGCGTTTTATATCTCAAGTTCGTGTCTGGCCCCGACTAACCACTTGACCTTGACAGCTTATTTAATTTCAACCTAAGCTGTTGTAAATTTTGACTCGTATAACCTAAAAGTTAGGTGAAAGATTGACATACAAACAAAAACATTGTTTCTAGGAATACAGAATAAATTTTGCGTGATGTGTTCAAGATCGGAACACAGCCAGAAAAACCTAAATATTTTTAAAATTGTAAAAAAGGCTTTAAATAAAACGACGTAAGCATTTCATCGCAGGTGGGGACTCGTGTTTTTTCAAAAATAATAGGTAGGTACAATATGGTACATTTTACATTACAAAAAATAGCATGCAAAAATCAGTGTTTGTTTCTATGATAATCCTTATTAATTATTATGTTTTTAGCTTTATAAATTCACCAAAATGGTTTGTACCTGGCTGAAAGCATTACAGTGACCATAAGATATGAAACTTTTTGCATTTGCTGCAGATTCAAGAGAAACAAAAAAAATGTATTTCTTTAATAAGGTATCTACTTATAATAGCATTTATGTCAGGAAATATGTTGAAGAAGAAACCTGGTAATACATTTTATTACAATTTTATATATAAATTCAAATTTGTAGGACAGAAGACAGAGAACCCTCAAAATATTAATTACTATGCAACTGTCATTTTGTAAATATGGATCAAAGAAGTGGATCAACATATTTAAATTTAACATTCAAAGGAAACTTAAATTTCCTTCTCCAGAGAAACGGTATGCATCTATATCAAAATATAAACTTTTTTTTAAGAGGCCCGTTCATCATATTTTTTTGGCTGAAATCTACAAATATCACAGAAAATATTTAGAAATGAAATTTTAAGAAACAGTATTACTTTTTTTAGGAGAACTGCATATTTATATAAACTTTCTTTTTTTCAGGAAAATGGCTTTGAAAGAAACAGATGACAAAGTCATTCTTTCCACAGTGGAAAACAATAATAATAGCTGGGCCTGATATAGCAATTGTTTTTGAATCTTTAGGCCCTTCAGGATGTAAAAGGGCAAATTCCATTGTAGAAGATATGCCATCAACATCCAAAAGTGTAAGCAGAAATTCAGGGGCACACTGTTCAAAACTATGAACACTTTTAATTATTAGTAAATAATTAATATTAGGTATTATGAAGCATAGCAAATTAAACTACTATCAAATATTAATCAAATTTTGATTTGGGACATCTGCTTTAGTTGTAAAGTACTACAGTAACAAATATAGCACCACGTTAAGTTCTTTTCGACTAATTAATGAAGACAAAAGCTTGTTTCCAACAGCATTTTATACAATTAGAAATTGTAGAATATTACACTGCACAGAAATTTACTCATCGATTCCAACAAACCTAGAAAGTCCAAGGAAGACTTACAGAGTCTATAAACACAGAAAGATTTCGAAGGTGTATCACCAAATGATTATTTTTGTGAGCAAGGCATATCCAGAATCTATGTCGGACAAAAAAGTTATAAGAACATTTTGAAACAAATAATTTTTTAGTGATCTTATACTAGCTGATAAATGATTCCTGATTAAGGAATTACTTCCTGCAGGCTTCCTTAAATATCCCACTATTTTTATTTTCCACAGAATTTAAAGTGTATGAAACACAAACTATAGCAAGGGTAAAAATACATGTTGAAAGAGCTATTCGTAGATTTTTGAATATCATTTGTGTTTTAATTTCCAGTATCCTCTAATAAAAGATGGGGAATATTATTGAATAAATAAATGTTTCCAAATTATAAATTTTTTTTGCTGTTTTTTATATTTAGTAAATCATATAATTTTATTTAAGTATTAATAAAAAGAAAATATTTTCGTAGGTGTTGTTTTATTTCTTAAGGTTATGACATCTTTGTTTAATTTTTGCAGGTAAAAACCAATTTATTTTTTACAATTAAAAAAAAACATGAAATTTGAATACATCCAAAATAAAAACGTTTTAATGGTATTTATATAAAACTAAAATATTAACAATAACATCTTTTAAAACAATATGTATTTATTACTTAAACCTAGCAAATTTTTTGATAAATTACTTAATTTCCTAAAAGTTTTGGTAAATACTGATGAATATAAAAATTCCCTAATATTACTAAACTTTCTTTCCATGAAGTATCATATTCTATCTGTACTGTTACTTCTCTTAATGTTCAGAGACAGAGGTAACATTTCAATTTTTTCAAAAAATTAAGATTTTCACGTATTTGTTCATACTGACATCTAAATTTAATTCTTTTTTAAGAAAATCTATGGCATTTTTATTATAGGTTCTTCTCCACTGAATGGATTTGATACCACAAAAATTGTAGAAACCTAAAATATTGAACTGTATTAATAAAGGAAGTGTTAAATGTTAGTAATATAGAAAACAACAAAAAGGTTTTATGTTTCATAATTTCTAACTAAATACTTATATACCAATAAGATTTTTAAACAGATAATCAGGATATCGATTTCCTAGACAAGCTGATAAAATGGTCACCACATTGCTCGCAGTTAAGTGAACTTTGTTCTTAGGTACCAATTTTCATTACAAATTTGTCTAGTGGCAACTTTTGCAATTTTCTTAATGATATAATTAATGACATATATTTAATTTTGTCAGACGAGTTGACAAAACCATCAGAGAAAGATTGTCTTCAATAATAGGTAAATTTCCATCTTACCCCTGCTGTAGTATCTGTTTGCCACAACTTAATAAATCCTACAGTATTACGCTTAATTTCATTTTTATTTTATTTAGTTCTTCCTGGTTCATTTTCATCTCGATACATTTTTACTGGCATGTTTCCTGTCCAAAGTACCAATATGGTGACATTTTATCTCCCTTGGACAAGCATAAGTTGTAATTTCAACATCTCCAGATCTGTTTAATGAAATCTGTAATAAAAAAATTATAATTTATAATTAATAACGCTGAACAAAGGTTTATAATTTACCTCAACGCTGTCTGATTTTTTCTTCATACTAGCAAGGGATTTTTTTTCAATAAACATTAAACTGAATTTTCTTATGTGATTGGACTCCAATGCATTTTCGCTTTTTAAATGACTTTATCATCGCTTCCAAATAACTCGTTGATGCTAGAAAGTTTTAACACACAAATAATATAAAAATAATATCAAATACACAATGTTAAAAAAATATCCTCAATGTGGTCAACCTTATAACAAGTAAAATTCTTACCTTTTGACAGTATGTTATGAAAAAATCTCTTGAAATGGAAGAATTCTACAAGTTTTTTAAACTTCAAATAAAGTTTTATTTGTATCAAAATTAACAATAAATAAGAAATTAAAAACCTCTTATGATAAGGTTCAGAAAGTTCCTAGCATATTTTTTGACTTTTCCTTTCCGTATCTGTTAAAGACAGTGACATACTTATGCATTACCACAAAGGTAACGAAGATGCAAGATCTGTTTTTATGACATTTTGTTATAATTTATTTTTGTAGAATCCTAATCTAGAGAAATCATTCCCATTTGAAATATTTCCATTCATAATTCAGCAGTGACTGCTGCGCCAACAAGGCCGAACTAAATCAACTTCCGGTATCCTAACAGTAACGTTCTACGCCGATTATTAGTTGGTAGTCGAATGTCTTCTTCTGTTGAGTGCAAATAAAAAAAGAACACCAATGTCAGACTGTTCGGGTCTCATCAATTACAGTTTTTGAATAGACCTAGGGCGGACCCGGGAATTATGATTTGTTACTTTTTACTAGTTTTTTTTATATACGTTGACTTTTTTAAAATACATATCCATTCGTTGTGATTTTTTAGACAGAATAGTGTTTATAAAAATACAAGGGAAGACTTCAATAAAATTTGTGAAATGTTGGCTAGATTTTAAATGATATTAAAAAAACATGTCTTTTCTGACGGCTAGAAACTTGTGTGTACTCAAATAATAAAAAATGCTATTTTTAAGTTTTTTTCTTTGCATATTATGTAACTCTCCCCTTCATTATGCCTTTCCTAAGCATTTTTTGAAAGTTTTAGGTAAGAATCGTTCTTCCTCGTTGAATTTCAACGTATTAAAAATGACGATTTTTGGGTCAAAATAATAGGTTATTTTGACGCAAATGACCTTGAAAAATGCCGCCTTAATTGGGGTTGGTTTCTTTCCAGAAGCGGATCTGATTTAGTGGACTGTGTTTATATTTTGACAATAAATGAATACAGGGTGTTTAAAAAAAATTTGCAGTTTTTGAAATATTAAAAAATTAATATTTTTGTATTGTAAAAATGCCGAACGGCTTTCTTACACAGGGAAACAATTTATTTTAATAAAAGTTCAAAATTTTCACCCTGAACTTCCAAATATTTTTCGCATCTCTGAGTTAGTTCGCCATAGGTGACCGTAGAGATAAATTTTCGAATGCGTCCTTACTCTTGTCATATAGTCCGCCAGCATTGTCACTGGATTACAATAGAGGATGTTTTTAATCGTTCCCCATATAAAATAATCCAAGATAGTCAAATCAGGAAGACGAAGAGACCACAGAAAAGGTCCATTGTTGGCAGTTTACTTGTCATAAAATGTTGCTTATAAGTGGGTAACTGGAACGGTTGTGTTTGGTGGCGCGTCATCGAGTTGATAAAAAATTTGCCCATGTTCCGCCAAAGGTAAATATTGTCTAACTCTTCAAGAAAATTTAAATATCATCTCCTATAAAAGTTAATACATAATTTAAAATGGGGACATCATTTGCTTTGTATTATTAATGAATTATCATTTAAATGTTCTTCATAAAAATGTAGTTTTACTATTCCATCATTTCTTACAGCACATTATACGTTTAATTGCCAGGATTCTTGAACGTTCCGCAATTCTGCATGAGGATTTGAATCACTCCAAAAATGGGAATTGTGTCTGTTAAAAAGGTCGTTTTTCATAAATTTTGCTTCATCAATCCAAATTATGTTGTCCAAAAATCAAGGGTCGTCTTACATAGATTCGCAAAATAGCACTCTTTGGTAAGTCAGTTTCTCTTAGGTATTGAACCAAACATATTAAATAAGGGTGGAAGTTGTGCCTTCAATTTCAAAGATCCCAGAAGATGCCTCTTGAGATAGTAGGCGAAACATCTAATTTGAAGGGGTTTAAACCCAAGGACCATGATTTTCAGTATAAAAGCTTATTAAATTTATAAAATTATTTTTGTTTTGTAGAATCAATATTAAGGTTTAAATGTTTTTTTTCTAGATGAAAATGATATAAGGTGTCCAAAACCGATTCTAACCAAGGATCAGAAACCATTTAAAAAAATACGATTATCCAGTGGAGAACATATAGTGAGGTTACTTGAACATATTTCAGGAGAAATTCAACTTAGAAGTACAGGTTCATCGAGGCTACTTTATAAAGTAGGAACATTAGCGGCTAAATTGAATATTGTATTACAGGTAAAATTTCATTATTATTGTAACTGACTTTGCCCGAATTCATACATATAGACATGGACAAAATTATTGGATACTTTTTGTTACCACGATTGCTTTAAATAATTTCAAATATGTACCGTAAACTTATAAAGGGTATTTCAAAGAACATGGGCCAGCGCTTACATAGAGATGTTTAAAAATAAAAATAGAACCAGAAGTTTATATGAACATGGATCCGCTGAGGCTTCGTTACCAAGATACAGGGTGTTAAAGATTTAAAATTATTTTAATTTTTTTCCTAAATAAGTTAAAAAGGGTTTAGACGATGCAAAAAATATTTGGTGTGTGCTATACATTATAAATGTAAAGGAGAATATTTCAGATATAAAGGTTAATACAAATTATTATTTATTGAGTAAAAATATATACGTCACTGACTTTTTTCCATTTTTCATATCATTTTTGAAAAACATGTTAAATGCTTTTCAAAATGTACCCCCTCTTTAGAGGGGAATTCCTAGCAGAAACAAAATTAGATTTGAATAAATGCCTAGAAATCTGCAGGTCAGCAGAGAGTACTAAATCACTATTAAAATAACTTAATAACGAGATTCTTCAGGAAATAGCAGGTGTATCGAAGACTTACAATGCAAATAAAGATCTAGTACCTAACCAGAATAATAAAGATAAGCAGTATAATCATAAAAATAAAAATAAGTACAAAATAATAAATGAATGTACCAGATTGTGTCCGTACTTGAGTTAACCGACGCTATTGCCAAATCACTTCTAAAGGTTAGATCACACTACAAGAATAAAAATAATATTTAATGTATCTCTGTCCACTGGTGTGTTTCCTGATGTTTGGAAGGTTACTTATATTACCCCTATCTACAAATGTGGTGATAAGGCGAATGTTGAGAATTATAGAGGTATCTCAAAATTCTCTATATTTAGCAAATTGTTTGAACAGATAGTCCATCAAAAAATATATTCCCTCTTTATAAGTATTTTTTCTACTGCCCAACATGGTTTTGTCCGGGGTCGCTCTGCAGTCACTAATTTGTTGGCTTATGAGCAGGTTTTGTTGGAGGCGTTGTCAGGTGGATGCCATTTACACTGACTTCTCCAAGGCCTTTGACAAGGTGGATCATCAGCTTCTCTTGATGAAACTAAATAGTATGGGTGTCCACGGAGTTTTTCCTTAAGTGGTTTGAAAGTTATCTTTCTAGTCGAACACAAAAGGTGAAGATTGATGGCGTTGAATCTGCTGATATAGTGCACATTTGGCACCCCTTCTCTTTAATTGTTTCGTGAATGACATAGAGGATTCTATAGTCTCAAGCAGATGTCTTTTGTATGCTGACGACTTAAAGATATTTAAGGTTGTTGGAGAGATAGGGGACTGTGTGGCCTTGCACGGTGACCTGGATAGTTTTACTAAGTGGTGTGACCGCAATTTCATGCAACTTAATTTAACAAAATGTTTTGCCATTACTTTCTCAAAGAAAAAAGATAGTATAGTTTATAATTATACATTGCACAATACAATGCTGACTCGCTCAGATCATATAAAGGATCTTGAGGTGATATTTGATGAGGGTCTTTCTTTTGACCTGCACGTTGATAGTATTTCGAGCCGTGGTTTGAGGCTTGTTGGTTTTATTAAACGCACACTAGCTGATTTCAGCAGTGTGCAGTATTTTAAATCTGTATACTGCTCAATGGTTCGATCAGTCTTGGAGTATGCATCTACAGTCTGGGCATCAAACTATGAAATATACAAAAATAAAATCGAGAAGGTACAGGTCCGTTTCTTGAAATTTGTTGCTTTTAAGCAAGATGGGCCATTCAGTGTAATACGGGATTATATGAGCTTGTTATCATTATATAATAGACGCATCCATCTTGACCTAATATTATTTTATAAGATCATAAACTCTATGGTTGATGCTCCTGAATTATTGGGGGTTGTTGGATTCTCTGTACCTCAGAGGGTGCTTCGGGTCCATAGTCTTTTTAATGAACCATACCATAGGACAAACTATGCATTTAACACCCCAATGTCCAGAATGAGTAGGGAAATGAATTCACTGCCTAGGAATGTTGGCCCATTTATACTCTCTCTGAACTCATTTAAGGGTTGTATTAAAATTTTTTTAAGTAATTGAATTTTATACATAATAGACTGTAGTGACAGTATTATTGTTTTAGTCAATTGCTATTCTTTTAGTACTGATGTGACTTGTAATATTTTGTGATTGTTTCGTTTCAGATTTTTTTATTCTTATTTGATGTATTATATGAAATGGAATTTGTACAATTTATTGCCGTTAATAAATCATTATTAAAAGACTCATTATCCGTTAATACAACATGGCGCCTTTCAGGGACTGTCAATATTGACAAACGTAAATTAAAAAAAATAAAATACCTATACACTATTAGTACAACAGTTTCCTGGGGTTTGACTCCTTTGATGTTAAAATATGCAGAAATGAAACACGTGAATTGTTTCAGCACATCGCTAAAAGCTAAATATGATGAAAGTGATCGTCTTTTGCTCGAATACAAGCATTTCATCTTCTTCTATGGGCTCCACTTACTCTCTGAAAACATCTTTCTGCCTAATAATATCGAAGGTAGTGGATGTATGCCGTCATAGTTCTTGTCTTTTAGTCACTACAGTTGCATAGACAATTGTTTTCACATGTCGCCAGAGGTAAAAATCCAGTGGCGTTATATCGAGAGACCGTGGCGGCTATGGAATCTTTTCTCGACCAATCCAGTAAACTCCATAAACTTGATTTAGAAAGACTCTAGAAAGTAGCTTTTGTATACGGGTGTAATGATAGGGGTAAAGTTGTTGCTCATGAAGCGTTCTTAAAACTGAAGAATCCGAAATATTTCTTAGTTCTTGAGCAACATTCTGGTGCTAATAGACCGGTTATTTTTAAAATGTTTTGAAACTTGTTTCGTAACTTGTGCTATTCGACGATATCTTGCTCTTCCTGAATTTATTTTCTGTGCATTGAATTTTTAACATATCAGTTAATTATCTAAATGAATAGTTTACATAAGGCGGTGCAGCTTTCATGAAGACATTTTCTCAAAGACATTTTGTGCAGTGTCAATTGTCTAATTCAAGAAATGGTTAAGCACTGAAAATATTCCCAAAAGTATAAACGATTCATCCAGCCAAAAAAATTCGATTTTTTGAAAATCTCAAGGTGGTGTAAACCCTAAATTTGTAAAAAAACTCTGTAAGAAATCTTTCTTAGAGCAAATATAGCAAAAACAAATCAAAGTGTGAAAAGTGTTGAAATTGCCATTGTGTATATAAAATATTAATTTAACATTAAATTTTTGTTTAATTTTGTAGACGTTCGATCATCCGGCTTTTCATAAAAATTCAAAATGGTGTTTAAGGTCCGCTCCAGATATTCTAAATTATCTCCATGTAGTCCAAGACCCGAAACGGCAACGTTTAGTAAGGACAGTAGTAGAAGAATTTTCCTCAAGGGTTCTATCAATAGAAGATCAATTAGACAAAGGTACGTTCAGATATTTAGAAAACTAATGATATTGTACAGTGACCGGCAGGAAGTGCGCAGCATATGAGAAACAATTTTATCTTATAATATAAAAAATTTATTTTATCTTGAAAAAGTTCTGCCCCAAACCAAAATAACACCCATCAAATCCGGTGGCAGTCTTATGGTATACGAGGAAGGGTAAAAAAGTTCTTAAAATTGCAGAAATAACACTCTCAAACCTATTAGGTTAAACCGAAAAAGAAACCAGCTTAAGGTTACACCGAAGACTTACAAATATATTACCAATTAAAATAGATCATAATTATTCGCTGGCCACAAAAATGGCTCCAGCCTCTTGCAATTTTCATGTTGGTCAGGCAAATGCTGTCATCGCCGACAGAACTGGAGTGTATTTTGTAATTACATCAGATTATTGTTAAATTGAAATAATAAAAGAGTTTTTTAATTTGAAATTGAATTGTTGGGTCCTATTTTGACTTGGGGATATGCAGAACTTATTCGAAATAAAATAAGTTAATTAAACTGAAAAATAAACATTTTTGCTATATACAGCTCATCGTCTGCCGGTCACTTTATAAGAACAATTTTTTATTTTATTTAAGAATCTATGATTAGTTTTACTTTACGACTTTTCGTCTTTTTGAGAGCAAAATCACTTTTTCTTTTTTAAATAGTGATCTGGATTGTTCATTTTATTCATGATTAATTATTTGATATTCATCATTTCTTATTATAAATAAAAATTGTTCTCCCTATATATATATATATATATATATATATATATATATATATATATATATATATATATATATATATATATATATATATATATGTATCTTTTATTAATTACGACTTTGTAGCCTATATTTTCGTTGCCTAGTTAAATTTGCAACTTTAATTGCTTTATAAGAATAAAACATATGCAGAATGTCTGTCGTTAATGATTTTTAAACAAATACATTTAACTTTTATATTATTCCAGGAATCATCCATGGGGATATAAATGAGCAGAATATTGTATTGGAAACATTAAGCAACAATCTCATCCAAATTAAAGCTATTACCAATTTTGATGACGCACATTACGCATGCTATTTATATGAGTTGGCAATAGCAATGACATATATGATTTTTATGTTTGACGACACAGATTGTGGAGAGTTTGTCTTAGCCGGATATTCTAGTGTTAGAAAGATTACTGATCAAGAATTGAAGTTGTTATGGGTAAGATGGATAGTTCTTTAAGTTCCGCAGCCTTTTCAATTCGCCGCTTTTTTAATCTTTTTGATGAAACTTTGCTGGTATTGTAAAAAAAAATTAAGGTAGTAGTCACCCTTAAGATGACTAGGTAGTGACCATCTGCGTTCTAGTTCTTAAAACTACTTTTTTAGTGTTTTCGAGGTCGCTGAATACCAATATAGAGTCCCTTTTCCCCTAAAAAAGATGATAATATTGAAAAAATAAGATTTAATGAGAAATTAGAAACAAAAAAATCCATGATTTTTTAATGTCAAATCGCTATATCTCCGATTTTGTGAAGTCGTGAGTGAACGGACGAGTAACAATCGAAATTTCCTTTTCAGTATTTTTTTTTAATGGCTTGGTTAACACCCACAGTGTTATCTTTACTGGGCAGACTCCAACCCAAGGATATTTGCGAAATGCATACTCAACATCCTGAAAAGATAAATGTTTGGGCTGGTATTGATGGCGACTTCCTCGTTGGTCCCTTTTTTTATACCTGATAATTTGACTGGTCATATGTACTTGGAATTGCTGCAAGAAGCTATTGATCCAGCTATAATCACGGTTATCTATGACTATACTGAAGCTCATCCATATTAAGCTCGGCACGTACGTGAATTCTTGGATTAGAGATATCCGGGTCATGGAGAGGACCATAAAATGACCTTCCACGAACCCCAGATCTGACTTCCTTTTATAGGGACATTTGAAAAGCAAAATGTATGCCATTCAACCGGACTTTCTAGATTTACGTCAGCATATTGTTAAAAAATACCACCAAGTCACTCCTCAAATGTCACAAAATATACGACAATGTTTTTAGCAAAATCTGTATTATATGAAAGTAGATGGTCAACAATTTCATCATTTACTGTAGTAAAATTTTATTAGTAAAATGTGCGTTCAGCGTTTGTAATTTTCTAAAGAATTGATTGAATCTCAAAAATAACCCATGGTTGTATAGATAATTAAAAGAGCTTTCCAATGATGTGCAACTTGACGATCCTCACCATTAATAATTTTGGAGGAGTTGCATAACCTACATAGGGGTTGTTTATATGTATTATCCTTTCAGGCAGAGAAAAGAAAAGAATGGTTTATTAACGGCAATAAATCATACAAATTCCATTTTATATAATACATCAAATAAGAATAAAAAATCTGAAACGAAACAATCAAAAATATCACAAGTCACATCAGTAATAAAAGAATAACAATTAACTAAAACAATAATACTGTCACTACAGTCTATTATGTATAAAATTCAATTACTTAAAAATTCTTTAATACAACCCTTAAATGGGTTCAGAGAGAGTATAAATGGGCCAACATTCCTAGGCAGTGAATTTATTTCCCTACTCATTCTGGACATTGAGATGTTAAATGCATAGTTTGTCTTATGGTATGGTTCATTAAAAAGACTATGGACCCGAAACACCCTCTGAGGTACAGAGAATCCAATAACCCCCAACAATTCAGGAGCATCAACCATAGAGTTTATGATCTTATAAAATAATATTAGATCAAGATAGATGCGTCTATTATATAATGATAACAAGCTCATATAATCCCGTATTACACTGAATGGCACATCTTGCTTAAAAGCAACAAATTTCAAGAAACGGACCTGTACCTTCTCGATTTTATTTTTGTATATTTCATAGTTTGGTGCCCAGACTGGAGATGCATGCATACTCCAAGACTGATCGAACCATTGAGCAGTATACAGATTAAAAACACTGTACACTGCTGAAATCAGCTAGTGTGCGTTTAATAAAACCAACAAGCCTCAAACCACGGCTCGAAATACTATCAACGTGCAGGTCAAAAGAAAGACCCTCATCAAATATCACCCCAAGATCCTTTATATGATTTGAGCGAGTCAGCATTGTATTGTGCAATGTATAATTATAAACTATACTATCTTTTTCTTTGAGAAAGTAATGGCAGAACATTTTGTTAAATTATATATATATATATATATATATATATATATATATATATATATATATATATATATATATATATATATATATATATATATATATATATGTTTATGCGGCTTTCACGAATTCCTCCGTGTGAGATGCAATAGCAGTGGATATATCCACATTATGCCGTTGTAGTGCTGAAATCACATTCAGCAAACGTACAACTATATGCAGCTCCGCGTATGAATGATGTAAAATGCGAACAGTAAATGCAAACTTCTCTCCATCATAACCTTTCTGTGTTAGAGGTTGCACAGTTAGAATAAATTGTTATGAAACGCAATTCATCCTATTGCACCACCATCGAGATGATGGCCTACCTGTACCACCATACCGAGAAGAAAGTCAAAACTTACCCTCCCCGCCACAGTGATACGGCAGAGGTACATGTTTCGTCTCTACTAGACTCATCAGGGTACCGACATGCATCTGGCTGTGCAAAGGACAGATCGGAAGGAAGCATGCAAACACTAAAACGCGGCTTCGCCGACCTCCCGCCGGATGGCGTATATATATTTATGCGGCTTTCACGAATTCCTCCGTGTGAGTTGCAATAGCAGCAGTGGAAGTACACCCTTAAGATAAATTGTTAGCGTTATAATTGTTGAACTGTGATTTTTTTACAGATACCTAAGACACTTTTAAAGCTTCTCTTAAAATCCCTGAGTGCTGGGTGGCCTTAAAAATGCATAGTGAATTTTAAAATAAAAAGAAAATTAATTTTTTTAACATCAGTGGAAGTACACCTTTAAGATAAATTGTTAGCGTTATAATTGTTGAATTGTGAATTTTTTACCGCCCCCCCCTTGGATCCGTGCCTGACACAAGATTGACATTGAGAAAGATAGATTAACTATTGAAAGTCTAATATAGCGTCTAAGCAATCATCTTCTACAGGGTGTTTGCCAAAAGTTAGATTTTTTAAATGGAACACCCTGTATATTGCCAATATTTTGAAGACTACAAATATTTGGAATAGACAACCTTATACATAGTTACCCTTATTTTTAATGCTTAGTATGATAAAATTAAAAAGATAGGCGCTTTCTATTTTAAATATAATTTTTATTCTTCTTTTTTGATCACTCTGTACTAATAATTTCTTCATCTACAAGAAAACTAACCCAAATTAAATAATAAAGACTTCCTTATAGAAAAAAAATTATAGTGAAGTTTTGGTACGCAAACGTCATTTTTGATATAAAAATTTAAATATGTCCAAAACGGTGAAACTTAAGCATAGAATATTATACATGAAATATGTCGAGGATTTTACGTAAAAATCAAAAATGTAATAATATATAGGGTATTCTTTTTAAAATAAGCATTTCATTGAAACCGATTCATTGCGCCAGTTAAGGTTGCAGAAATCCTGTCGATTTTATGAGTGAATTTTTGTAGAGATATTTTACTGATTAGTTTAGCTATATCCAGTTTTTATAGCCATGCATTATATATTTTCGATTATTTTAATTAATCCTTTTTTTAGATATGTATATTAACCAGATTTTGCCAATCTCTAGTGTTGGGTGCATATGCAAGGTCGCAAGAACCACACAATAAATATATCTTGACAGCAGAAAAAGGATGGGATTTACTTACTACCATGAAGAAAATGTCAGAAGATGTGTTTTTTCTTCGCTGGCATCTCATTTTAACAGCACACCAAAACGCTAGGAAAGAGTAGTGAATTAAGTTTGTCAACTTTTATGTTTCTTTATTTTTCATACAATTAATGCTATTAGGTACCAAATATTTAAGCTTTTTCTATAAACTGGCATATAAAGTCAGGCGGAAACTTTTCTTTATTTCATACATGTGTTAGCTTCAGTTGCTGTTACTAACATTAAAACACTTTGAACAAAAACTAACTTTTATTTCGCTCCAAAATAGAACTTTCTTCCTACTTTCTTAATAATTCTTTGTACAATAACGTTCATAACTTCTCGCTCTCCTCTCTTTCTCTCTCTTCTTCTTGAATCTTTTGGTTTTTCTTACTTACTTAGACGTTTTCTAAACCTAGGAAGGGAAATTAGATAAAGAAATCAATAAAAACCGGATAGAGCAATAGAGGTACAAATAAATGGAGAAGCATGCCAGTAGGAAGAGTATCTATTGAAAATAAAATTCAAAGCTTTGGGTTATCATAGATTAAATATGGATATTCTTATGTTGTCCACATATTTTATCTTTTCTTGTTAACATATTTAACAGTTGCCTTTTAAAAATCTGTTTTCCGGATTCTTGGAAAACATTTACAGGTTTTCTACTTCCTAAAAATACTGAGGCAAGTAGCTCTAGTAATGATTAGCCAGTATTATAATAATAATAGTATATTAATGGATCAAATAAATAAAATCCATTTCAAAAAATAAAAAATACAAACACTATTTAAAACAGAATCAGAATTAAAAAACTTACAAATCTAAGTATGCATTAAAGTGCTTCAAAAGACAAGTATTGACGGTTGACAATATTAACTAGTTTTTCAAGAATTGTAAAATTTAAATACATTAACTGGCAAATGAAAAATATCAATCTCGGTAGGAACTGAATTCATTTCCTTACACATTCGAGAAATAGGACTGTTAATGCCATAATTCGTTCGATAATATATCACCTCAAACAAATCGTGCGCTCTAAAAGCTTTTGGAGGAACCGATAATCCAATATTATTGAGTAGTTCAGGAGAATCAATACAAGAATTAATAATCTTATAGAGTAGAACGAGGTCAAGATATATGCGCCTCACACACAATGGTAGCAATGGATAGATCAATAGAGGTACAAATAAATCGAGGGGCGCGCTAGTAGGAAGAGTATCTATTGAAAGTAAAATTCGAAGCTTTGGATTATCATGGATTGAATATTGATATTCTTATGTTGTCTACATATTTGACATTTTCTTAACATATTTAACAGTTGCGTTTCAAAAAACTGTTTTCCGGATTCTTGGAAAACATTTGCAGGTACTTTACTTCCTAAAAACACTGAGGTAAGTAGTTCTAGCCAGTATTATGAATATTAACGTCTTATCACTAAGACAATTTTAAGGAAATCCACAATAAATTTATTTAACTTATTAGGAAGGTTATTATAAACAAAATATTTTTGCCATTTGCGTTTTGAAAATCTCCCCCTTGAATTGTTTTTTGATGTGATTTGTTATATCACATTTTTTCAAAAAAATATGAAATTATATCAAGAAAATAAAATACTCTGAATTCCTGCATCTATACATAATTGCTTATTTAAGATTTTTGTAATTTTATATAAACGGAGCTTCTTAACTTGCGAAAAATAAAAAGTTTAAATCCGTAAAATAAAAACCTTCACATTATATGTACTGATAAATCCCAACTACAAAAACCCAAAGTAATCAAAGCAAGCAACAAAAATACACATTCTTAAGAACGTTGTGTATAAACATAATATCTGATCTACAAACAGCAAGCACAGAAGATGCCAAATGAGATTTTGACAAAACGTTTGCAAATTTCCAGAAGGAACTAAACTGACAAATGTATTATATGTATTCTCTGATTAATACTATATTATATATATATATATATATATATATATATATATATATATATATATATATATATACATATATATATATATATATATATATATATATATATATATATATATATATATATATATATATATATATATATATATATATATATATATATATATATATATATATATATATATATATATATATATATATATATATATATATATATATGTTATATCGTAGATTTTCACGGATGGTAGAATGAATAGTTTGGTTATTCCGGGTTTCAATCCGTTCGTTCAAAAAATCGTTTTCACGACGTTTCGCCAAAATCTCATTTGGCATTTTCAAGTGCGGTTCGTCTCGTTACTCGCTGAGAACTGATCAGCAGGATAAATAATTAACTCATTTTCTTTTTAATACTCAATATTTCGACATTTATTTCATGTCTTCTTCTGGAGTAAAAAACTAAAAATCAAACAAACACAGGTAGTTAATAAATGGTTAAACAAAACTAATATGTAATTAAAATACTTACAAATTAGAGTTTCCTCCTACGAAATCAACCCTAACACACTCAACATCGTACGAAGTGTAAACATCCAATAAACATTTAGGTTGGTATTTTTATATAGTGATACATTATTATTATTAACGAGACGAAAGAGGGTTCTTTCTGGTAACAAAAAAATTTGTTCTTTTAAGGTAGTATATACAGATTAGATTAAATTTAAAATATTACAGTAGATGTTGCTAAGTTGGTTAGTATACATCAAAACAATTATAAAAGTCGTCTATTCATCGAAATGTATCCTATTAAAAAAACAAAAAATTTATACTAAAATTTTTATGTTGTCCTAGTCAAAGTGATGGCTTGTATTTAAATAGTGTTCAACCACCGCACACGTGTTTTTTTTCCCCAATCGGCAATCGCTTTTGTGTTGGGTAACCCGCTGTCTGAGCCACTGTCCAGTTTGACCACGTAACAACCCTGGCAACCCAAACAAGACATCTTGGCTGTATTTTTTTGAGTAAATTATCACTGATCAAAGTGAAACTGATAACTTCATTTTCTTTTGAAAATGCATTTACTTGTCATTGGATCGAAGTGATCATGATTACTTCAAGTGACAGAACGGAAAGTGATAATTACTCAAAAGAATATACCTCTTATAAATTACATTATTGTTCATTAACAGTGGTGTTCTGTTTTTAACTTTAGAGAATAAGTTACCAGTTTTTATTATGTTGTAATTAGCTATTTTTATCTCAGGAAAACTTTTAAACAGTGACGTAATGGATTGTGTGAGTTTGTCTAAGTATGGTAACTTTTTATATTTACATTGTATTGGCGAATCTTCAATTGGGCCCTTAATTTCGTAGAAGGAAACTCTAATTTGTATGTATTTTAATTACATATTAGTTTTGTTTAACCGTTTGTTAACTACCTGTTTGTTTGATTTTAAGTTTTTTACTCCAAAAGAAGACATGAAATAAATGTCGAAATATTGAGTATTAAAAAGAAAATGATATTTATATTATTTATTTATATATATATATATATATATATATAATATATATTATATATATATATATATATATATAGGGTGTTTTTTATAGAGGTATAGAACTTTTAAATGGAATAAAACAAAGATGAATTTTTTAAACTGACATGAAATTTACTTTATTCGAAAGATAACCTTCTGGCATTATAATTTAAATATGACTTCTGGCATATGACCGCCACGGCTGGCTCGAACGTAGTCTAATCTGGAGGTCCAATTTTCGATGACTTTTTCCAACATTTGTAGCCGTATATCGGCAATAACGCGGCGAATGTTGTCCTCCAAGTGATCAATCGTTTCGGGCTTATCGGAGTAGACTAACGACTTCACATATCCCCACAGAAAATAGTCTAGCGGCGTTAAGTCGCACGAACTTGGAGGCCAATTCACGGGTCCGAAACGTGAAACTATGCGGTTACCAAACGTTTCCTTCAATAAATCAATTGTGGCACGAGCTGTGTGACATGTTGCGCCGTCTTGTTGAAACCACAGCTCCTGCACATCATGGTTTTTCAATTGATGAACGAAAAAGTCAGTAATCATGGCTCTATAGCGGTCACCATTGACTGTAATGTTCTGACCAGCATCGTTTTTAAAGAAGTACGGATCAATGATTCCACCAGCCCATAAAGCACACCAAACAGTCAGTTTTTCTGGATGTAACGATGTCTCAACATAGACTTGAGGATTATCATCACTCCAAATACGGCAGTTTTGTTTATTGACGTATCCATTCAAACAAAAGTGAACTTCATCGCTAAACAAAATTCGCTTATGAAAATCGGGATCAACGGCAATCTTGTTTTGGGCCCATTCACCGAATCTACGCCTTGCTAGGTGATCGTGTGGCTTCAATTCTTGCACGAGTTGGATTTTGTAAGCACACAAACCAAGATCTTTCCGCAAAATCTTCCATAAAGTGAATGGACACATATCCAATTCCTGTGCACGATGGCGGATAGACTGATTCGGGTCTTCCTCTACGATACGCTCTACAACAGCAATGACTTCTTCTGTACGCACTGTACGACGTCGCTGTGGATGCGTATTATCATTTAGAGTAAACGTGGTGCGAAAACGTTCCATAGTTAATCGAATTAATTGCTCTGATGGACGATTATGTTGACCGTAAAATGGACGTAGTGCGCGATACGTATTTCGAACAGAACCATGATTTTCAAAATAAATTTGCACAATTTGGAAGCATTGTTCAGGCGTCAATCTATTCATGTTGAAATGCCAAACCAAACTAAACATAAATCACTTGACAGCTGACAAAATGGCCGCCAGTTAAAAAAGTGTTGCCAACTTAAAGTTTTATACCTCTATAAAAACACCCTTATATATATATATATATATATATATATATATATATATATATATATATATATATATATATATATATATATATATATATATTTTTTTTTTTTTTGGATATAGGTTTTTCATTAGAGAAACAAAGGACAACAATTTTTGTGACGTTTCGCTCTACATAGTGAGCTTCTTCAAAGAGCTGGTATATTTATTTTAAATCTTGAAAGTATTTTTGTGTGTATGCATACACAAATATTACAAAAAAATATTTAACAAAAGGTTTAAGATACAAAAATAAATATATATATATATATATATATATATATATATATATATATATATATATATATATATATATATATAAAGGTTTACACGTTAATCGGGTTTGGGGTCTAAGAAAAAAAGAAAACAGAAGGAAGCTTCATCTAAGAGGACCTGGATACTTCCACGATCCAAACCAAAATTATTGGTCACGTGTGGGACAGACTATAATAAAAAAGTCACTTGTCACATTTGTGACAGACATTAACAGATTTGAAATCGATTCTTTTGCTTGAAGTACCGTAATAGAGTTATCTGTCCGCCATTCATTCACTTTCATTGCCAATAGGAATGATTTGTGGGGCAAAAATCGCCCCGCTCACTGTAGAACACGCAACCACGCACAAACTTTCCCCTAAACACTTTAGGACTCATCTCATAACGAACGTTCCCGTTTTGCATCGCAGATTCAGCCGGGTCTCCCGCCTTCATTCCCAATCACCAAACCACGTTTTTTTTTCTTGTTTTTTGCAAGATCGCACTGGCTACGTGAATTTGAAACTTCTATTCATCTCCAGAATTAGTTAGATGACTTAATAGAGGACTATTGGGCTCCAGATCTGACCGCGATTCTGCACTTTCTTTTGACCTTAAACGTACCTTTTATATCATTGGCAATTTCATCCATGTTTCCCCTATATATATATATATATATATATATATATATATATATATATATATATATATATATATATATATATATATATATATATATTTTAATACCATTCATATCTAGTAAATAGATTACCAAGAGGACGATTTTTATCTTATCAGTATCAATTTTAGCTCACACTGTTGGATATACAAAAACTATTTATAGTGTAAGTTATTTTGTATCGGAGCTTATTGGTACTGATTTCAATATTATCGTGCTACCTTTGTTTACATACTAGTAATTCCCTTGAGGTTAATATATTTCTAAATTGATAGATTATCAAATAACTTAGATAAGTCAATACTTCAACATAATATTATGTGAATAATAATTTGGTTGAACAGTCAAAAAAAATGCAGAACGATAACTCACAGAAATATAACACCTTAGTACGACCGGAAATTTATCCAAGTGAAGTGAAAACAGTCGTTTTTGATCTATACGGATTAACGGTGACTAAAATATCGAGACTAAATAGTTATGATGATAAAATCTTTCATATTTTAGTTGACCCCGTCGTTAGTAATAATAAGTTTATTGATACAGTTATTGAATGCGGATATGTGCTAAAGATAATCAACACTTTGGATTCGCAAGATGATAGTGCGTTTGAAGCTCAGGCCAAATTACTTTTACATTTGAGTAAGTGTGTTATCATGTTTAAAAATAATCTCTTCAAATAAAAATTATATTTGTAGTTTAGAATTATTTTACATTTTGTACATTAATTACATTTGGAGTAACAAAAATCGAAATAAATATGCTTTTTTTTCAGAAATCGAACTTTTAAAAATTCAATATAAAATTGAGGACTTAAATATTTATTGCTGGTTTAAAAATATATTTTTGTAAAAAATTTATCATTATTTTTTTAAAATAAATTTTGATAGAAAAAAACGCTAAATATTACGAAAATTGAGGATGCTTACGTTGCACCATTCTGTTAAACCTAAATGTTATTTGGATGGCAAATGCAGGTCTTTTGAGAAATATTAACATTATTATTAATAACGAGTATGCTCTCTTCGAGTTCTAACTACCTGCATCTAGTGATGTGAGAATACGTATTAAAATAAACGTATGATTCAAATAATAAAATATGTATTGGAAACGTACGACGGATGTCACGAGCGGTACTGGTTTCATTCGTATTAATTCGTACCGTTTCGGGATTATTCTTATATGTAGTTTCCGCATTTTCAGCTGAGCATCTGTATTAATTCTGGGTGATATCTCCAAATCACGAACATGACATATAAAACTCCAAATGTATCGATATCCTATATTGATACGTAGTGAATAAAAATTATCTAATCTATATATTTGTCCAAAATATGGATATGTTTAATATCGATACATTCAGTATCGGTTATATTTTGATTCTTGTTTTATTTTGTAATATCGCCTTTGTAAAATAGTTGTACCAGCGGATTCTAGTCCTAAACAATAGTTTCCAAACAATACCTTTCGTAAAAACCTGTATTACCTACAAATAATTATGGACTGCAATCCACGGATTTCTTAAAATAAAATGGATGACAGATTGTAATGAAGCTGTCAAATGAAAAATGTCCGGAGTATGCTCGGCGCCATTTTGAGTAAAGTGACGTTTTGGCACGTCAAATTAACCGTCAAATGTCAAAAAATAGTGTCATTGTTGTGAAGTTATTGATTGTCATTAAAACCTTTGTTTTTTTCCCTGGATTAAATTTATTTTATATAACTTAACAACCAAGGCTATATTCTTTTGAGTAATTATCAATTGATCAAAGTGAAACTGATAACTTCATGTTCTTTTGAATATGCATTTACTTGTCATTGGGCTGAAGTGATCATGATTACTTCAAGTGATAGAAGTGAAAGTGATAATGACTCAAAAGAATAGCCCTCAAGTAATATGTACCAAACCATCAGCCAAATATTTAGGTGGTCAAATATATAGACCACAAAATTACCTTAAACTGGCACTTTAGAATTATTAAAAAAAAATGTATACAAAGGGCCAAATACCTTAAGAATCTAGTATACAAAGAAAAAGGCATATCAAGAAAAACAACTTATATATACAAAGCAATATACTGACTTTATTAGGAATAGATGCCCCCCACATACAGTAATTGCAGGAAGCCAGCACTGATAAACCTTGAAATGGTAGAAACCGCAGCTCTATGTAGTATGACTAAAATCCATCGTCCTAGCTATCCACCAATCAATTATTGTATGAATTCACTAAACATCCAGCCTCTTATTACAAGACTTTCTGTCCTGACAACTAAGTTTGAAAGAAAACCTGAAACTTGAGTGGTGATAGAGGAACTGTGTACAACCAGGAGTCGAAATCATAGGCCAGCCAGAAGACCTCCATTAATGATACTGGCAGATCTCACATTCAACCTTTAATATACTTTTTTATTTTTTTGTGAAGATTTGTAGGGGCTTGAAGATCAAATGTACTATAAATGAGGTTTTTATTCTGAAGGACCTCGTTCGTTGGCTTTTAGGGTTCAAATTTGTATATCCTAATAAATTATAATCATAATATTTATTTAACTGTAGTGTAGTATAGTGTATAACACAGCGCAAGGAAGTAAAATGTTACATTTAACATTATTTGAATATAAAATTTAATGTTACTTATTTAAATAAAAGTTTCAAATATCTTACAAATTGTTATTTCTCAAATTTTTTATAAGTTGTGTTGATGAAAACAATTATGTTACACTTAAGTGTTTAAAAGATACTCGGCTGTTATGGACATATACACACAAGTGTTTATGTTAAATCCATAATTAGAACTAGCCGTAGTAAAACAATTTTTAAACAGCACGCTCATACTATTAAGATACGAACAGAATTTGATATAATAGTTTTGTATGTCTATAATCACAAATTTACTTGAGATCTGCGAGACATTCAATTTTCTAAGGATATTTTAATTAAAAATTAGAAAATACTGAAAATAACGGGGTACCATTTCAACTGTTTTTTCAAAAAATAAACATAACATATTCCTTTTTTTAATGGGTAGTTATTTTTAACAACCAAAAATGGCTGTATTCTTTTGAGTAAATTATGACTGATCAAAGTGAACAAAATGAAACTGATAACTTCATGTTCTTTTGAATATGCATTTACTTGTCATTGGATCGAAGTGATCATGATTATTTCAAGTGACAGAACTGAAAGTGATCATTACTCAAAAGAATATACCTAATATAATAAAAATTTTAATCTATTTTTACGACCGACCAATAGTATGGCAGACATCCAACATAACAATCAATTGACACGAATTGGATCAGTTGGGTGTGTTTATAACATAATACTGTCATTTTATCTCTATCTATCATTCATTTCGTTGAACTACTTATGTCGATGAAATTTCGGAAGGTTATGCAAATTGCTTCAAACGATTACGTTTAGTCGGTATAATTTTTCAGTGGCGACAGCGTATTCACTGTTATTATAACTTCACTTTACCCAAAATGGCGCATAGCATGGTCCGGACATTTTCTGTTTATTTGACGATCAAACAGTTACTTGCTCAATCACAACTGCCCTTGATTCATTAGCATGAACAGCTCGGAGCTGTACAGGTGCAAGAAACCCTTGCTTTATTCAAGTAGTGCATTATGCCTCGGCGCTTGTCAGATCTGCTTTCCCCTTACCCCTCAAGCACCAAAAAAAAATATTTGGTGTATGAAGCCCTAACACCTATCAGTTATCATTGTTAGATGCTATTTTTGGGTAAAAAAACATTTTATACATGAAATGGAGACACAAAAATAAGATTATTTCACAAGATATCGAACTTACCTTCATAGTTTTTTTAACGAATTGCGAAATATTTATGGCCGAAAATGCCATGACACCAGACAAAATTCAAAACTAATAAGTAATAATATAATATTTTTACCTTTTTGTCTTCAATATGTTTCGCTATGTATATTAAAAACACAAATTCCGAAAAAAAAATAATTTGTAGGTTATTTACTGTTCCAATTAATACTTTTACCGCTTTATTCAGATTTGCTCGGAGCTACTCAGGGTTTGATGCACCCGAGCTTAAAACTCTTGAATCGAGGGCAGTAATTATCGGCCGGTACTGTTAATTGGTGCGAGTCTTCGAGCATAATGTTACCCAAGTTTATCCCTGTCCTTTTCTTTATTAAACAATTAAAAAGTGATAAAAGAACATTTGTGCCGCCCTAATTAACTTCAATGAGTATTTGGGTGTGTTAGATGTTCGACAACTGCCGCAAACGATTTTTCGAAAAATAGACTTTGGAAAATTTTTAGAATTTAGCAGTTTACTAAAGTCGATGAGGGTAATTCGGCTTAAATATTTTCAAGATTGTGCCACTTCTGGTTATACTGGAAGTTGTCTTCATGCTTATTTCTTCTCACAATTATAGACATATTTCATCAATTTGACCTATATGAAAGCCTTTTTATTTAATTGGGGTTGATTTTTTTCCAGAAGTGGATTTGGTTTAGTGGACTGTGTTTATATTTTGACAATAAATGAATACAGGGTGATTAAAAAAAATTGCAGTTTTTGAAATATTGACAATTTAATATTTTTGTATTGTAAAAATGCTAAACGGCTTACTTACACAGAGAAAGAATTTATTTTAATAAATGTTCAAAATTTTCACCCTGAACTTCCAAGTATTTTTCGCATCTCTCAGTTAGTTCGCCATGGGTGACCGTAGAAATAAATTTTCGAACGCGTACCCTAACCTTTTTTATTCCAGGCGCGTTCCTTATCCTTGTTATACAGTTCCCCAGCGTTGTCACTGGATTACAATAAAGGATATTTTTTTATCGTTCCCCATAGAAAATAATCCAAGACAGTCAAATCAGGAAAATAAAGAAATCACAGAAAAGGCCCATTGTTGGCAGCAGTGCTGTCAAATGTTCCACAGAAAAATACTTGCAAGTTTTATATTTATTCCTGGCAATTCCTGACGAAATGCATGTGATAAGGAAAAACTGATATTACTCAATTAAACTGAATATTAGAAAAAGACAGATGATAACAAGATTGTCCATCCTTTAAATTTTAGACTGCAAAACCATAAAATAAAGAAAGAAATAACTACATGTGAGAAGCAAAAAGAGATAGTAGAGATTTAACTTTAGAGATGGGGCATCTTATCGATTTTCATACACTTGCTATCAATTGTATGTACATACATTTCGCCTTAATATTTTATCAATTTCTGAGTACAAAATATCTATTCCAGGCAAATCCCTGGCATGATAGTATTCCTAGCATAGCTAATGATTCCTGGCAAATGCAAGGAATTACTGGTAAATTGACAACCCTGATTGGCAGTCTACTTGTTATAAAATGTTGCTTGTAAGATAAGTAGGTAATTGGAACGGTTCTGTTTGGTGGCGCGTCATCGAGTTGGTAAAAAATTAGCCTATGTCCCGCCAAAGGTAAATATTGATTGTCTAACTCTTCAAGAATATTTAAATATCATCTCCTACAAAAGTTAATACATAATTTAAAATGGAGACATCATTTGCTTTGTATTATTAATGAATTATCATTTAAATGTTCTTCATGAAAATGTAGTTTTACTATTCCATCATTTCTTACAGCACATTATACGTTTAATTGCCAGGATTCTTGAACGTTCCGCAATTCTGCATGAGGATTTGAATCACTCCAAAAATGGGAATTGTGTCTGTTAAAAAGGTCATTTTTCATAAATTTTGCTTCATCAATCCAAATTATGTTGTCCAAAAATCGAGGGTCGTCTTACATAGATTCGCAAAATAGCACTCTTTGGTAAGTCAGTTTCTCTTAGGTGTTGAACCAAACATATTAAATAAGGGTGGAAGTTGTGCCTTCAATTTCAAAGATCCCAGAGGATGCCTCTTGAGATAGTAGGCGAAACATCTAATTTGAAGGGGTTTAAACCCAAGGACCATGATTTTCAGTATAAAAGCTTATTAAATTTATAAAATTATTTTTGTTTTGTTGGATCAATATTAAGGTT
Source organism: Diaprepes abbreviatus (assembly GCA_034092305.1). Lineage (NCBI taxonomy): Eukaryota > Metazoa > Arthropoda > Insecta > Coleoptera > Curculionidae > Diaprepes > Diaprepes abbreviatus. Next base: position 88,401 of record JASJET010000424.1, read on the forward strand.
TAAATGTTTTTTTTTTAGATGAAAATGATATAAGGTGTCCAAAACCGATTCTAACCAAGGATCAGAAACCATTTAAAAAAATACGATTATCCAGTGGAGAACATGTAGTGAAGTTACTTGAACATATTTCAGGAGAAATTCAACTTAGAAGTACAGGTTCATCGAGGCTACTTTATAAAGTAGGAATATTAGCGGCTAAATTGAATATTGTATTACAGGTAAAATTTCATTATTATTGTAACTGACTTTGCACGAATTCATACATATAAACATGGACAAAATTATTGGATACTTTTTGTTACCACGATTGCTTTAAATAATTTCAAATATGTACCGTAAACTTATAAAGGTTATTTCAAAGAACATGGGCCAGCGCTTACATAGAGATGTTTAAAAATAAAAATAGAACCAGAAGTTTATATGAACATGGATCCGCTGAGGCTTCGTTACCAAGATACAGGGTGTTAAAGATTTAAAATTATTTTAATTTTTTTCCTAAATAAGTTAAAAAGGGTTTAGACGATGCAAAAAATATTTGGTGTGTGCTATACATTATAAATGTAAAGGAGAATATTTCAGATATAAAGGTTAATACAAATTATTATTTATTGAGTAAAAATATATACGTCACTGACTTTTTTCCATTTTTCATATCATTTTTGAAAAACATATTAAATGCTTTTCAAAATGTACCCCCTCTTTAGAGGGGAATTCCTAGCAGAAACAAAATTAGATTTGAATAAATGCCTAGAAATCTGCAGGTCAGCAGAGAGTACTAAATCACTATTAAAATAACTTAATAACGAGACTCTTCAGGAAATAACAGATGTATCGAAGACTTACAATGCAAATGAAGATCTAGTACCTAACCAGAATGAGAAAGATAAGCAGTATAATCAAAAAAATAAAAATAAGTACAAAATAATAAATGAATGTACCAGATTGTGTCCGTTCTTGAGTTAACCGACGCTATTGCCAAATCACTTCTAAAGGTTAGATCACACTACAAGAATAAAAATAATATTTAATGTATCTCTGTCCACTGGTGTGTTTCCTGATGTTTGGAAGGTTACTTATATTACCCCTATCTACAAATGTGGTGATAAGGCGAATGTTGAGAATTATAGAGGTATCTCAAAATTCTCTATATTTAGCAAATCGTTTGAACAGATAGTCCATCAAAAAATATATCCCCTCTTTATAAGTATTTTTTCTACTGCCCAACATGGCTTTGTCCGGGGTCGCTCTGCAGTCACTAATTTGTTGGCTTATGAGCAGGTCTTGTTGGAGGCGTTGTCAGGTGGATACTATTTACACTGACTTCTCCAAGGCCTTTGACAAGGTGGATCATCAGCTTCTCTTGATGAAGCTAAGTAGTATGGGTATCCACGGAGTTTTTCTTAAGTGGTTTGAAAGTTATCTTTCCAATCGAACACAAAGGGTGAAGATTGATGGCGTTGAGTCTGCTGATATACTTCTGGAGTCTCACAGGGTGCACATTTGGCACCCCTTCTTTTTAATTGTTTCGTGAATGACATAGAGGATTCTATAGTCTCAAGCAGATGTCTTTTGTATGCTGAAGACTTAAAGATATCTAAGGTTGTTGGAGAGATAGGGGACTGTGTGGCCTTGCAGGGTGCCCTGGATAGTTTTACTAAGTGGTGTGACCGCAATTTCATGCACCTTAATTTAACAAAATGTTCTGCCATTACTATCTCAAAGAAAAAAGATAGTATAGTTTATAATTATACATTGCACAATACAATGCCGACTCGCTCAGATCATATAAAGGATCTTGGGGTGATATTTGATGAGGGTCTTTCTTTTGACCTGCACGTTGATAGTATTTCGAGCCGTGGTTTGAGGCTTGTTGGTTTTATGAAACACACACTAGCTGATTTCAGCAGTGTGCAGTGTTTTAAATCTGTATACTGCTCAATGGTTCGATCAGTCTTGGAGTATGCATCTCCAGTCTGGGCACCAAACTATGAAATATACAAAAATAAAATCGAGAAGTACAGGTCCGTTTCTTGAAATTTGTTGCTTTTAAGCAAGATGTGCCATTCAGTGTAATACGGGATTATATGAGCTTGTTATCATTATATAATGAGACGCATGTATCTTGACCTAATATTATTTTATAAGATCATAAACTCTATGGTTGATGCTCCTGAATTATTGGGGGTTGTTGGATTCTCTGTACCTCAGAGGGTGCTTCGGGTCCATAGTCTTTTTAATGAACCATACCATAGGACAAACTATGCGTTTAACACCCCAATGTCCAGAATGAGTAGGGAAATGAATTCACTGCCTAGGAATGTTGGCCCATTTATACTCTCTCTGAACTCATTTAAGGGTTGTATTAAAGATTTTTTAAGTAATTGAATTTTATACATAATAGACTGTAGTGACAGTATTATTGTTTTAGTCAATTGTTATTCTTTTAGTACTGATGTGACTTGTGATATTTTGTGATTGTTTCGTTTCAGATTTTTTTATTCTTATTTGACGTATTATATAAAATGGAATTTGTACAATTTATTGCCGTTAATAAATCATTATTAAAAGACTCATTATCCGTTAATACAACATGGCGCCTTTCAGGGACTGTCAATATTGACAAACGTAAATTAAAAAAAATAAAATACTCATACACTATTAGTACAACTGTTTCCTGGGGTTTGACTCCTTTGATGTTAAAATATGCAGAAATGAAACACGCGAATTGTTTCAGCACATCGCTAAAAGCTAAATATGATGAAAGTGATCGTCTTTTGCTCGAATACAAGCATTTCATCTTCTTCTATGGGCTCCACTTACTCTCTGAAAACATCTTTCTGCCTAATAATATCGAAGGTAGTGGATGTATGCCGTCATAGTTCTTGTCTTTTAGTCACTACAGTTGCATAGACAATTGTTTTCACATGTCGCCAGAGGTAAAAATCCAGTGGCGTTATATCGAGAGACCGTGGCGGCTATGGAATCTTTTCTCGACCAATCCAGTAAACTCCATAAACTTGATTTAGAAAGACTCTAGAAAGTAGCTTTTGTATACGGGTGTAATGATAGGGGTAAAGTTGTTGCTCATGAAGCGTTCTTAAAACTGAAGAATCGGAAATATTTCTTAGTTCTTGAGCAACATTCTGGTGCTAATAGACCGGTTATTTTTAAAATGCTTTGAAACTTGTTTCGTAACTTGTGCTATTCGACGATATCTTGCTCTTTCTGAATTTACTTTCTGTGCATTGAATTTTTAACATATCAGTTAATTATCTAAATGAATAGTTTACATAAGGCGGTGCAGCTTTCATGTCTAATTCAAGAAATGGTTAAGCACTGAAAATGTTCCCAAAAGTATAAACGATTCATCCAGCCAAAAAATTCGATTTTTTGAAAATCTCAAGGTGGTGTAAACCCTAAATTTGTAAAAAAACTCTGTAAGAAATCTTTCTTAGAGCAAATATAGCAAAAACAAATCAAAGTGTAAAAAGTATTGAAATTGCCATTGTGTATATAAAATACTAATTTAACATTAAATTTTTGTTTAATTTTGTAGACGTTCGATCATCCGGCTTTTCATAAAAATTCAAAATGGTGTTTAAGGTCCGCTCCAGATATTCTAAATTATCTCCATGTAGTCCAAGACCCGAAAAGGCAACATTTAGTAAGGACAGTAGTAGAAGAATTTTCCTCAAGGGTTCTATCAATAGAAGATCAATTGGACAAAGGTACGTTCAGATATTTAGAAAACTAATGATATTGTACAGTGACCGGCAGGAAGTGCGCAGCATATGAGAAAAAATTTTATCTTTTAATATAAAAAATTTATTTTATCTTGAAAAAGTTCTGCCCCAAACCAAAATAACACCCATCAAATCCGGTGGCAGTCTTATGGTATACGAGGAAGGGTAAAAAGTTCTTAAAATTGCAGAAATAACACTCTCAAACCTATTAAGTTAAACCGAAATAGAAATCAGCTTAAGGTTACACCGAAGGCTTACAAATATATTACCATTTAAAATAGGTCATAATTATTCGCTGGTCACAAAAATGGCTCCAGCCTTTTGCAATTTTCATGTTGGTCAGGCAAATGCTGTCATTGCCGACAGAACTGGAGTGTATTTTGTAATTACATTAGATTATTGTTAAATTGAAATAATAAAAGAGTTTTTTAAATTGAAATTGAATTGTTGGGTCCTATTTTGACTTGGGGATATGCAGAACTTATTCGAAATAAAATAAGTTAATTAAACTGAAAAATAAACATTTTTGCTATATACAGCTCATCGTCTGCCGGTCACTTTATAAGAACAATTTTTTATTTTATTTAAGAATCTATGATTAGTTTTACTTTACGACTTTTCGTCTTTGAGAGCAAAATCACTTTTTCTTTTTTAAATAGTGATCTGGATTGTTCATTTTATTCATGATTAATTATTTGATATTCATAATTTCTTATTATAAATAAAAATTGTTCTCCCTATATATATATATATATATATATTTATTTTTTTTATTAATTACGACTTTGTAGCCTATATTTTCGTTGCCTAGTTAAATTTGCAACTTTAATTGCAGAATGTCTGTCGTTAATGATTTTTAAACAAATACATTTAACTTTTATATTATTCCAGGAATCATCCATGGAGATATAAATGAGCAGAATATTGTATTGGAAACATTAAGCAACAATCTCATCCAAATTAAAGCTATTACCAATTTTGATGACGCACATTACGCATGCTATTTATATGAGTTGGCAATAGCAATGACATATATGATTTTTATGTTTGACGACACAGGATGTGGAGAGTTTGTCTTAGTCGGATATTCTAGTGTTAGAAAGATTACTGATCAAGAATTGAAGTTGTTATGGGTAAGATGGATAGCTCTTTAAGTTCCGCAGCCTTTTCAATTCGCCGCTTTTTTAATCTTTTTGATGAAACTTTGCTGGTATTGTAAAAAAAAATTAAGGTAGTAGTCACCCTTAAGATGACTAGGTAGTGACCATCGGCGTTCTAGTTCTTAAAACTACTTTTTTAGTGTTTTCGAGGTCGCTGAATACGAATATAGAGTCCCTATAAGATTTAATGAGAAATTAGAAAAAAAAAATTCCATGATTTTTTAATGTCAAATCGCTATATCTCCGATTTTGTGAAGTCGTGAGCGAACGGACGAGTAACAATCGAAATTTCCTTTTCAGTATTTTTTTTTAATGGCTTGGTTAACACCCACAGTGTTATCTTTACTGGGCAGACTCCAACCCAAGGATATTTGCGAAATGCATACTCAACATCCTGAAAAGATAAATGTTTGGGCTGGTATTGATGGCGACTTCCTCGTTGGTCCCTTTTTTTATACCTGATAATTTGACTGGTCATATGTACTTGGAATTGCTGCAAGAAGCTATTGATCCAGCTATAATCACGGTTATCTATGACTAACCTGAAGCTCATCCATATTAAGCTCGGCATGTACGTGAATTCTTGGATTAGAGATATCCAGGTCATGGAGAGGACCATAAAATGGCGTTTGTAATTTTCTAAAGAATTGATTGAATCTCAAAAATAACCCATGGATGTATAGATAATTAAAAAAGCTTTCCAATGATGTGCATTTTGACGATCCTCACCATTAATAATTTTGGAGGAGTTGCATAACCTACATAAGGGTTGTTTATATGAATTATCCTTTCAGGCAGAGAAAAGAAAAGGATGGTTTATTAACGGCAATAAATCATACAAATTCCATTTTATATAATACGTCAAATAAGAATAAAAAATCTGAAACGAAACAATCACAAAATATCACAAGTCACATCAGTACTAAAAGAATAACAATTAACTAAAACAATAATACTGTCACTACAGTCTATTATGTATAAAATTCAATTACTTAAAAATTCTTTACTACAACCCTTGAATGAGTTCAGAGAGAGTATAAATGGGCCAACATTCCCAGGCAGTGAATTCATTTCCCTACTCATTCTGGACATTGGGGTGTTAAACGCATAGTTTGTCCTATGGCATGGTTCATTAAAAAGACTATGGACCCGAAGCACCCTCTGAGGTACAGAGAATCCAACAACCCCCAACAATTCAGGAGCATCAACCATAGAGTTTATGATTTTATAAAATAATATTAGGTCAAGATGGATGCGTCTATTATATAATGATAACAAGCTCATATAATCCCGTATTACACTGAATGGCCCATCTTGCTTAAAAGCAACAAATTTCAAGAAACGGACCTGTACGTTCTCGATTTTATTTTTGTATATTTCATAGTTTGGTGCCCAAGACTGATCGAACCATTGAGCAGTATACAGATTTAAAACGCTGTACACTGCTGAAATCGGTTAGTGTGCGTTTAATAAAACCAACAAGCCTCAAAGCACGGCTCGAAATACTATCAACGTGCAGGTCAAAAGAAAGACCCTCATCAAATATCACCCCAAGATCCTTTATATGATCTGTGCGAGTCAGCATTGTATTGTACAATGTATGATTATAAACTATATTATGTAGTATGTAAGTATGACAGTAAAAAAAGGAAAATGACAATATTGTTTTTAAGCAATTAAAAGTAGTAACAGAATTGTTAATATTATCTAATGAGACCGTTTAAAAGTATGTCTCATTGAAACCGATTCATTGCGCCAGTTAAGGTTGCAGAAATCCTGTCGATTTTATGAGTGAATTTTCGTAGAGATATTTTACTCATTAGTTTAGCTATATCCAGTTTTTATAACCATGCATTATATATTTTCAATTATTTTAATTAATTCTTTTTTTTTAGATATGTATTTTAACCAGATTTTGCCAATCTCTTGTGTTGGGTGCCTATGCAAGGTCGCAAGAACCACACAATAAATATATCTTGACATCAGAAAAAGGATGGGATTTACTTACTACCATGAAGAAAATGTCAGAAGATTTGTTTTTTAATCGCTGGAAGTTCATTTTAACAGCACGCCAAAGCGCTAGGAAACAGTAGTGAATTAAGTTTGTCAACTTTTATGTTTCTTTATTTTTCATACAATTAATGCTATTAGGTACCAAATATTTAAGCTTTTTCTATAAACTGGCATATAAAGTTAGGTGGAAACTTTTCTTTATTTCATACATGTGTTAGCTTCAGTTACTGTTACTAACATTAAAACACTTTGAACAAAAACTAACTTTTATTTTGCTCCAAAATACAACTTTCTTAATAACTCTCTGTACAATAATGTTCATAACTTCTCACTCTCCTCTCTTTCTCTCTTCTTCTGGGATCTTTTGGTTTTTCTTACTTACTTAGACGTTTTCTAAACCTAGGAAGGGAAATTAGATAAAGAAATCAATAAAAACCGGATAGATCAATAGAGGTACAAATAAATCGAGAAGCATGCCAGTAGGAAGAGTATCTATTGAAAATAAAATTCAAAGCTTTGGGTTATCATGGATTAAATTTGGATATTCTTATATTGTCCAGATATTTTATCTTTTCTTGTTAACATATTTAACAGTTGCCTTTTAAAAATCTGTTTTCCGGATTCTTGGAAAACATTTACAGGTTTTCTACTTCCTAAAAATACTGAGGCAAGTAGCTCTAGTAACGATTAGCCAGTATAATAATAATAATAATAGTATATTAACGGATCAAATAAATAAAATCTATTTCAAGAAATAAAAAATACAAACACTATTTAAAACAGAATCAGAATTAAAAAACTTACAAATCTAAGTATGCATTAAAGTGCTTCAAAAGACAAGTATTGACGGTTGACAATATTAGCTAGTTTTTCAAGAATTGTAAAATTTAAATACATTAACTGGCAAATGAAAAATATCAATCTCGGTAGGAACTGAATTCATTTCCCTACATATTCGAGAAATAGGACTGTTAATGCCATAATTCATTCGATAATATATCACCTCAAACAAATCGTGCGCTCTAAAAGCTCTTGGAGAAACCGATAATCCAATATTATTGAGTAGTTCAGGAGAATCAATACAAGAGTTAACAATCTTATAGAGTAGAACGAGGTCAAGATATATGCGCCTCACACACAATGGTAGCCACTTCAAAGCATCGGCAGTATCATCATATACAGACCGCTGCTGCTGCATTCCCTGTTTAAATGCAATAAAACATAAAAATTTTCTTTGTACTCTTTCCACTTTTTCTTTGTATCTCAAAATAATGAGGTGACTAAACTTGGGACGCATATTTCAAGACTGATCAAACTACAGAGCAGTATATCACTTTAAAACAGTCTACTCTATTAAAATCTGTAAGCATTCTCTTCACAAACCCGAGCAACTTCAAACTTTTGTTCACAATATTATCAATATGTGTCTCGAAGCAAAGGGCCCGATCAAATGTAACACCCAGATCCTTCATTCATTCAACGCGATTAATCATGTTTTTATCAAAAAAGTAATCAAAATGTATCCACAATCCCTTTTACGATAAAACCTTAAAATGGAGCATTTATTAACATTGAGGTGCATAAAATTTAACTTACAACATTCAGACCATCGAGCTAGATCCTGCTGAATGCCCTCGCAATCATTGCTAGTCCCGACAACCCGAAATATCTTTAAATCATTTGCATAAAGAAGACATCTACTGAAAGTTATAATGTCCTCAATATCATTAATAAAGCAGTTAAAAAGAAGTGGAGCGAGGTGAACACCTTAAGGCTTAAGGAACATCAGAGGTAACATATATATCAGAGGATTCACAGTTATTAATTTTTACTCGCTGTACTCTATCAGACAGGTAACTATTTATCCATTGTAGAAATGATCCATGGATGCCCAAGCCTTCCAGCTTGTAAATAAGAAGTTGATGGTTAACCTTGTCGAAAGCCTTGGAGAAGTCAGTGTAAATAGCATCCACGACGGGCCCTATTAAATATAATATCACTATCATTATCACTAAAACAGTTTTAAGGCAATCCACAATAAATTCTAGGAAATTTATTTAACTTATTAGGTTATATATATATATATATATATATATATATATATATATATATATATATATATATATATATATATATATATATATATATATATATATATGTATATATGTATATATATATATATATATATATATATATATATATATATATATATATATATATATGTATATATATATATAAAAGAGATCATAATCCGGAATTACGTTCGTTCGTTTAGTTTCGTCTAGAAATTTACAGACGTTTCGCCAAAGTCTCATTTGGCATCTTCTGTGCTTCGTGGTTGTAAATCAACTGAAGAAAATGCAACGTGCAGTGTGCTTTGTAAGCGGTCGCAGATAGTAACGGTTGGTTGGCGTTGGCTCCGCCTCCCTCTCGAGCGCCGCCGTTGGTGTTAGTTTAAACGTGGCATGCGTGTCGGTACAATGGTCCCGCTTAAAGAGAGTTTTCCACTGCAAGTTGAATTTCCTTCATTTGATCTACAGCCACTAAGCACAGAAAATGCCAAATGAGATTTTGGCGAAATGTCTGTAAACTTCTACAGGAAACCAAACGAACGAACGGATATATTCCCGGATTAATACTGAATCACATGTTCCCATCCGTGAAACACTACGCAATATATATATATATATATATATATATATATATATATATATATATATATATATATATATATATATATATATATATATGTTGTTGCGTAGTGTTTCACGGATGGGAACATGTGATTCAGTATTAATCCGGGAATACATCCGTTCGTTGGTTTGGTTTCCTGTAGAAATTTGCAGACGTTTCGCCAAAATCCCATTTGGCATCTTCTGTGCTTGGTGGTTGTAGATCAACTGAAAGTTGCCCACACATTTAGTGAAAATCTACGCTGATGTTTCGTTTCTACCACATTGTTTGGGTTCTCGTAAGCATATGTGTGGATGTTGTGTAGATTTGTTATGCCATCACGAGTGAAACCAGCTTCGTCAGTGAATAATATGACGCCAATTAATCGATTATCGTGTTCATACTTAGCTAGGATCTGATTGCACATTTCCAACCGTCTCGGCCGATCATCGTCATAAAGAGCCTGCACCTTTTTTGAATGAAACGGGTAGAGTTGTTCTTCTCTTAGTATCCTCCATGAACTAGCCTGACAGAGCCGCACTTCATTCCCAATTTTTCTAGTACTAATACCTGGATTATCTTCAATAATTTCAAGCACTCTTTCTTCTTGTTGCACGTTTCTAGCAGTTCTAGGTCTTCCCCTATTTCCATTATAACTTTTAAAGGAACCACATTCCGCAAGCCTCCTGTGCACACTGGAAAATGTTTGAGCATGAGGGATATTTCTTTCCGGATAACTCTCCATATAATATCTTCTTGCCAACTCTGCATTACCATTTGCTTTTCCATAACAAAAATGGATATCACAATATTCGATATTTGAATATTGGTGATTAGCCATTATTAGTTATTTTAAGATTATAAATTAAATAGTTTAAAAAGCGAATTTATTTGATGTTAAACTGACAGCTCTAGTATACTTTGATAGCTATTTACCTGGTAGCTGGTGGTAATGAAATGAGAAAAGTAAATTTACCACTTAATTTTTAAGGGTGATTTACGTCTAAACCGTTGGGTTTAGCGATGTAAATAAAGAGCACCTTTTTTAAAGGCCTGGCATCAGTCTTTCAGAAATTATGCCAAAAACTACTGTAGCTGTCAACACTAAAAAATTATGACAAAAAAAAAATTTACAATGTAGGTAAAGTGCCCTCTAGCGGCAAACAATCAATGTGAATTGTTACTAAAATGATGAAGCGCAGAAGACTTAGCCTATCTTTCAAATATTAGTCAAATCGGTTTTCCTGTAAGCGAGTAATTCAAAAAACAAAAAATAAAAACTTGAACTTGGACGGCTTGTAACTCGAAAACGAATGACATTTTGAAAAAAAATTATATGAAGCTCTACCCTTATTTTGTCAAGTAGAATCACCCCCTTAAGTTTCGTGATCGATTTTTGAATCACCCTGTATATATATATATATATATATATATATATATATATATATATATATATATATATATATATATATATATATATATATATATATATATAGAGAGAGAGAGAGAGAGAGAGAGAGAGAGGTTTTTTTTTTAAACTACGATTTTATATGGCTATTGCGAAAAAAGGCAATTTAGCCAGCTTCTCGTCCTGCGCTTATACCCTCTTTGCTCTAAGAAAAAAAAAACAGAAGAAAACGTCATCTAAGAGGGCCTGGATACTTCAATAATCCAACCAGGATCATCGGTCATGTGCGTGACCGACTATAACACCTGTCCACAGACATTTACATATTTCAAATCGATTCTTTTTCTTGAACTACCGAATGTACACTGTAAAAAAACTTTACATTAATTTTAAGGTAATATGCTGGAAGCATATTTCCGGTATTCACAATTTAAGTTACAAAATCATTAAATTAAATTAATGAATGTACCTTAAATTTAAGGTTATTTTTAACAATGTGGCGTTAATCGTCTGTCATAGATATATTCATTCAGTTTTACTGCACAAATGAACGATTTGTGGAGTGTAAATCGCCCCGCTATTTGTAGAGCACGCAACCACGCATAAACTTTCCTTAAGCACTTTAGGACCCGCCCCGTAACGAATGTTCCCCCTTTGTACCGTAGATTCAGCCCGGATTCTCGCCTTCATCACCAAAATGGAAGTCCAATTTAGAGGTTAATATCAGTTTGCCAAATTCTCTTGAAAATGAAAATTTGAAACCTCTTCATTTCCAGAGTTGGTTAGATGGGTACTACTGTGCCACCAGATCTCACCGCGATTTTGCACTTTCTCTTTAACTTAAACGTACCTATTATATCATTGGCGATTTCACCCATATTTCCCCTATATATATTTTAATATCATTCATGTCTAGTAAATAGATTACCAAAAGGACGATTTTTATCTTATCAGTTTCAATTTTAGCTCAAACTGTTGAATATACAAAAATAATTTATACTGTAAGTTATTCTTCACCGAGATTATTGGTATTGCTTTCAATATCATCGTTCTACCTATGTTTATATTACTATTAATTCCCTTGAGGTTACTATGTTTCTAAATAGGTAGATTATCAAATATCTTAGATAAATCAATACTTCAGTATAATAATATGTGAATAACAACTTGCTTGAACAGTTAAAAAAATGCAAAACGATAACTCACAGAAATATAACGCCTCAGTACGACCGGAAATTTATCTAAGTGATGTAAAAATACTCGTTTTTGATCTGTACGGATTGACGGTGACTAAAATATCGAGACTAAGTGGTTATGATGATAAAATCTTTCATATTTTAGTTGACCCCATCGTTAATAATAATCAGTTTATTGATACAGTTATTGGATGCGGATATGTGCTAAAGATAATCAACACTTTGGATTCGCAAGATGATAGTACGTTTGAAGCTCAGACCGAACTACTTTTACATTTGAGTAAGTGTGTTATTATATTTAAAAATAATGTCTAAACAAAAATTATATTTGTAGTTTAGAATTATTTTACCTTTATACATTAATTACTTTTGAAATAACACAAATTGAGGTAAATATGCTTTTTTTTTGGAAATCGAACTTTTAAAAATTCAGTGTAAATATATAAAATTTAGGTCTTAAAAATTTATCGCGGGTTTAAAAACACATTCTTGTGTCATTATGATTACTTATTAAAAAAAAATAAATTTTGATGAAAAATGTTACGCAAAATAAGGATACCCCAGTGTATCTCTGGCCGCGATTTTATAAAAATCAAGAGAATGGAAATGTCATAATAATAATCTTGCATCTTTGTTGACTTTATAAATAAATGTATAAGTATATTACTGTCTTGAAAGAGATAAGGACAGGGAATGTCAAAAAATATGCTAACAGAATCGGGCTGCCTATTCTCTTTGTTAATGAATTGAAAAGTGATAAAAGAACATCGTCGTAATGGAATCGAATGCGAATACAAAAGAACGCTACTATATTTATTGAAGTGTATTAGGGATCTATTTTAGTGGACTGTGTTGATATTTTGATAATAAATAAATACAGAGTGATCAAAAACTAACATTAAATATTAACTTGAAAAAATCGTTAAAAGTATTTTTTTTAAAGTGAACAAACCCTTGTATGTAATACAAATTATTCCAGTACAAACAGCAAAACAAAACTGGTCCATTAAAAACAATTTTCATGACTAGATCGGGTTTAAATCTTGAACCTTTTTAGTGAATCAGGATGCAGTGGCGTAACTAAGTGTATGTGTCCCCCCTCGCAGATTTTTAATGCGTCCTACTATTTTGGACCCGTCTTGGTCCTTCGTATTTACTCATTTTCATCAAGGGACTGGACAGCGCCCCTGGATCGTTATTTACGCCACTGTCTGGATGTTAGATTTTAAAATTTAATGCGTTTTTATTAAATAGTGTAAACATTTGTTTAATTTATAAAAGCTATTTTTGTTATTATTAAAATTTAAATGTATTTTTTTAGATGAAAATGATATAAAATGTCCAAAACCGATTCTAACCAAAGATGAAAAACCATTTAAAAAAATAAGGTTATCCAGTGGAGAACATGTAGTGAAGTTACTTGAACATATTTCAGGAGATATTCAGCTTAGAAGTACAGGTTCATCGAGGTTACTTTATAAAGTAGGAGTTTTTGCGGCTAAATTGAATATTGCATTACAGGTAAAATTTCATTATTATTGTAACTGACTTTGGACGAACTCATACATATAGACATGGACAAAATTATTGAATACTATTTGTTACCACGATTACTTTAAATAATTTCAAATATATACTGTAAACTTATAAAGGGTATTTCAAAAAACATGGGCCAACGCTTAGAGATGTTTAAAAATAAAAATAGAACCAGAAGTCTATATGAACATGGATCGGTTGAGACTACGTTACCAAGATACAGGGTGTTAAAGATTTAAAATTATTTGGTAAAAAAGTGTAAAGCGTGAAAAGCATGGAAATTATGTTTTTTTTTGAAAATATTTCGATACTTACCCCCTATTTCGAGGCCGTAGAACACGATTCTGGCCTTGATTTTTCACTATTTTTCCTTACTTTCACGGAAAACTAAAAAAAAAGCGTCACTTCACAAAGCACTTTTATTTCAGTTGAAAACCGAATTTACGTATCTATTTTCAATGGAACGAGTTAAAATATATTGTACGTAATATATTTCAATTATTTTTGCACAAATTTTAGCAAACCAATTTAGAGAAACTTGTATTTTCAGCGAAAAATCAAAAGCACGTCTCGGAAATGTCATCAACCGTCAGATTATCTAAATTGGCCGCCGAATCACGTAAAAAGGCTCAACGTTGCCAGATTTAAAATTTTTTCATAATATAAACTATAAGATTTGTCCTTCTCAGTCAATTATAGTTTAATTTTTTTAATGTTCAAAACAGTTTCTGAGTAAAAATAATCTTAACCCCTCAAAATTTTTGGTTGGTTTTGGTTAGGGTAGGTTGGTTCAGGTTTAGCTTGATTTTGGTTAACATGGAAAACAGAAACTAACCTGAACTAATTTATATTAACCTAGATTTATATTTTCCTGGTATAAACTTTAAAATTTATCCATTACAATTAACAACATAGTTTAACGTTTGTAATATATAAAAAGGGTAAAATTAACTTTAACAATTCAGAATTTTTGGTTAGTTCTAGGTAGTACAGGTTTAGCTTGGTTTTTATTAGTTTAAAAAAAATGAAATTAAGTTAAATTAACCTAAATTGACCTAGATTTATTAATTAAAAAACATTTTTTGCTAACGGACATAAGCAATATGATCAATTCATATTATCCTCTTAAAACTACTGGTCTTTGTAGGAAAACATAAAAGCAACTATAATCCTTAAAACCTTTAATATGTAGAGTAAATATCGCACATCAAAGGCATAGACATAAGAGTAATTAATAGTACCTCAATAATCAAAGGAAAGGGGAAGTCTTTTTGGGACTTTTTCTTTCCAATTCAAATAGAAAGAGAAGAATATATATGAATGTCAAAGAAATAGTTTTTGCAATCTGGTAACATCACCGACTTCAACAAGTACGCCATCTCTAGCGAACTGTTTAAACAATTATTTGTTGATGGCGGCCGTTTTGTTTTGATTTGTTGTGATTTTTGTCTTGATAATTTTTCAGATTTTTTCGATAAAAAAGGGCATATTTTTGAATTATTGTATAATACAGAAGCTTCTATCACTGTGGAATTTGTGGTTATAACAAAAGTTTAACGATTAGTGAAAAAAATTGAACCTAAAGTGAAAACTGATTTTCCCTATTTTCCGCAAAATTGAAGAAAAATTATGGGAAACCGAGGTCAGAATCGTGTTCTACGACCTCGAAATAGGGGGTATGTATCAAAATTTTTTTCAAAAAAAGGGTCTTTTCCTATAATTTCACTCTTTACTAATTCTTACCAAAGTTTTGGATTGATTGCAAAGCAGGTGTTAGGATGTACCCATGTCATATATAAGTTGTTATAGCATACCGGGGTGCGACATTGCCAAATCCACGTTTTATCTAAGTTTAGGGAAATTGTGCATAATCTAGCAACACCGCATGGGGGGGGGGCTGAAGATGCCCCCATATACAAAGTCTCAATTCAAGGGCTTAAAATAACGGGGATACCCATTAAACTCGATGTAATTCCAAATTTCACTATACCCAGTAGTCGTCGATAGCAAAAATAAATTAAAGTGTGGAATGTGTTCAAATTGCCATCCTGCGTATAAAATACTGATTTAACATTAATTTTTTGTTTAATTTTGTAGACGTTCGATCATCCGGCTTTTCATAAAAATTCAAAATGGTGTTTAAGGTCCGCTCCAGATATTCTAAACTATCTCCACGTAGTCAAAGACCAAAAAAGGGAATATTTAGTAAAGGCAGTAATAGAGGAATTTTCCGCAAGGGTTTTATCAGTAGAGGATCAATTAGACAAAGGTACGTTCAGATATTTAGAAAACTAATGACATTATAGAGTGACCCGCAGAAAGGGCGCAACATATTGCAAAAATTTTTATTGCGAAGTAGTAGATATCTGTTGGATTTCCATGGTCTTTATTTTTGTTGATTATCACGACGTTTCGGCTAGTAGTTATCTCTAGCCGTTTTCAAGTGAAATTAAATAAATCCCTTAGTTACATGACTATTTATACTAAAAGTAAATGCAGTGGAGTATGACTGAGATTAAGAACTCGCAACATTTCGTAGAAATTATACGTGAAATAGAATTACAACCAGAAGACCATTTTATTAGCTTTGACGTGGAAAGCCTATACACCAACGTTCCAGTTAAAGACTCACTAAAAATCATAAGAAAGAAACTTGAAGAAGACCAGACCTTAGCAGAAAGAACATCTTTACCACCGCACGCCATTATGGACTTGTTGGAAAGTTGTTTGACTAATTCCTATTTTCGAGAAAAGGAAAAATTCTATATCCAGGATGATGAACTACTGATGGGATCTTCACTCTCACCGGTGGTCGCAAATATTTTCATGGAATGGTTCGAGACGTTTGCAATTGAATCCACAACTAAGAAACCAAAGTTATGGCTCAGATACGTAAACGATACTTTTATTATTTGGAGTGGAAACGACGAAGAACTTTGAAACTTCCTTTTTCATCTCAACAATATCAACCCATTAAACTCACCATGGAGAAAGAAGTAGAAAATAAATTACCATTCTTAGATGTCTTGGTTGAAAGAAATGGCAGACAAATTCGAATTTCGGTTTACAGAAAAGCCACGCACACAGGACAATACCTTAATTATTCATCTAATCACTCCAACAATACCAAACAAGGAATTATAAGAAATCTCGTAGATAGAGCCTTAAATCTCTGCAACTCCAACGAGAACTTAATGAAAGAGATAGATTATATTAAAAATGATCTGACAGCCAACGGATACCTAGTATATCTAGTGGATAAATTTCTTGAACAACGCAGAAATAGGACAATATCGACAGCGAAAGAAGAACGAAAACCAGTATCGAACATCCCCTATGTTAAAGGCATTTCAGAAAAAGTTAGAAGGATAGGAAAACGATATAAACTCAACGTTGTTTTCAATTCAAATAACTCTCTGAGAAGTCGGCTCACTAGGGTCAAACCAACAACTCAAAGAGACATGAAGAACTGTGTATATCAGATACCATGTGAATGTGGCAATTCCTACATTGGCGAAACAAAAAGACCACTTGACGTAAGGATCAAAGAACACCAAAAATGCACATCTCGAGGAGAAACAGAAAAATCTGTTGCCGCCAATCATGCCTGGACTCATGGACACCACGTAAAATGGCCTGAACCTAAAATACTACACCGAGAACAATATTGGAGAAAACGGAAATTCAAAGAAGCCGCGGTTATACATCAGAACCCGAGTTGTTTTAGTAAACCATCTTTAGATATAAGAGAAGTATGGAGACCACTTCTTAGTAATTGTAAACTAAAACTAAATGCAGCATAAAAAAAAATGTGATTTTGCCATAACAGGCATGACTGCACCCATCTCAGTTATATTCTACTGCATTTACTTTTAGTATAAATAGTCATGTAGCTAAGGGATTTATTTAGTTTCAATTGAAAACGGCTAGAGATAACAACTAGCCGAAACGTCGTGATAATCAACAAAAATAAATACAATGGAAGTCCAACAGATATCTTACTTCTCAAGAAACATCATTGTCTGTGACCTTCAAACAAACACCAAAAATTTTTATCTTTCAATATAATAAATTGGTTTAACTTGAAAAAGTTCTGCATATCCCCAAACCAAAATAACACCCATTAAATCCGGTTAAAGTTTTATGGTATACGAGAAAGGGTAAACACTTTTAAATTGCTCTAAGAATAAAGCACATTTTTGCCGCACACTGTATTTTACTTTTTAAGGAATCAAAAGAACTTAATCTAGCTGAAATTTTGTGATACACTTGTGCAGCAAAAATATTTAATATTTTTCTGTTTTTATTTTCTAAGGCCGTACTATTTCTTAAACTGATTAATTTGACGTAATACTTATACTTTTCTCTAACAAAATCAACAGGAAAAAGGATTTTTGGTTGCGATCTATTCTTTATATAGGGTTATTCAGAAAAAATGGTTAAATCCTATTTTTCTATCCAAAGTAAACGAAATTTCATATATATATATATATATATATATATATATATATATATATATATATATATATATATATATATATATATATAGACAACATTTCTTAATAAAAATATTTCCTAAAGTGAAAAATAGGGGTACTTTACTCTTTGCATTCTAGCTCGTATACTATAAGACTTTTACCGTATTTGATGAGTCTTATTTTGATTTTGGGACATGCAAAACTTTTTCGAAATAAAATAAATTCATTAAATTCAAAGATAAATATTTTTCCCATATGCAGCGCATTTTCTCCCGGTCACTGTGTAAGGACAATTTTTTTATTTTATTTAAGAATCTAAAATTATTTTTTCTTTTATTTTTTTTTAAATAGTGATCTGGATTTTTTATTTCATCCATGATTTATTATTTGATATTCACCATTTCTTAGTATAAATAAAAATTGTTCATCCTATCTCTGTCTATTATTTATTACGAGTTTGTAGCAACTTCCTATATTTTTATTGCTTGGTTATTCCAGGAATCATCCATGGAGATATAAATGAACAGAATATCATACTAGACAAAGTAAACAATAATCTCATCCAAATTAAGGCTATTACCGATTTTGATGACGCACATTACGCATGCTATCTATATGAGTTGGCAATAGCAATGACATATATGATTTTTATGTCAGAAGACGTCGGATGTGGAGAGTTTGTCTTAGCCGGATATTCTAGTGTTAGAAAGATTACTGATCAAGAATTGAAGTTGTTATGGGTAAGATAATAGCTCTTTAAATTTTCGCAGCCTTTTCAATTCGCCGTTTTTTAATATTTTTGATGAAATTTTGTTGGTATTGTAAAAAAATTACGATAGTCACCCCTAAAATGACTAGATGACTAGGTACCCAAATAGCACACTTCAGTCCACTGGATATCCATCGTTTATCCAAAGCTGGACATACTGGGTATCCATAGGATGTCCAGAATTTGTCAACCAACATCCTATGGATATCCACTGGACTATACGTTTGTCCCACTCATGGACGTCTTTTTGGATTACATATATTGTCCAGGTATGGATCATTTTTGGATATTAATAGGACTAATTTTGGATGTCCATATAATGTACATTCTTGACCCGATTGTGGACATATTATCCGATGTTATTGTGCTTTTTGGATTAATAGGTTATAATATATTGTTCCCTCTTCTTGACGTTCCACTAACGTGAATGGTAAATATTTTTAGAATTTGCTTAGGGTCCGAGAGCTTACAGTACCTAACTAATCTGCACTTCTAAAGATACAGACCACTCATGTCATCAAAACGTCGATAACAAGTAACCATAGATGGCCCTATTAGTCCCAAAAACTAAACAGATATAAATTACATTAGCGAACCAGGTAACAGGAACTGGATCCACATATTACACTTATTGATTACAATTGTCAAGTTTTTAATACAACACTATATAAGAATATAAAATTTTATAATTAGTCGAATTGGAAGTGCTACAAAATATAGCTTCAATTAATTTAAATTGTTCAAGCTATAGAAGGATCACTATGAATAAGTTATCTGGTTCCATAGTAATTGGTACAATTTCAATTGGGTAATAGAAAATATACCAATTATTTAAATAAAGACTTTTTATTGTTACAATGATTATTTTTTTCTAGATTTATTTCTGTCGTTTATTCTCTTCAGCCATTGTCTAATCTCGTCTTCGCCTGTTTTTTATCGGCCCCCCATTCTTCTACCGCAGCTGAAAATTAATAAGGTTTAACGTTAAATGATGCAGTATTTTATGGTTTTGTAGGAATTTAAATATCTCTCTCTCTCTCTCTCTCTCTCTCTCTCTCTCTATATATATATATATATATATATATATATATAT
Source organism: Diaprepes abbreviatus (assembly GCA_034092305.1). Classification (NCBI taxonomy): domain Eukaryota; kingdom Metazoa; phylum Arthropoda; class Insecta; order Coleoptera; family Curculionidae; genus Diaprepes; species Diaprepes abbreviatus. The sequence goes on from JASJET010000424.1 coordinate 108,470, forward strand.
ATATATATATATATATATATATATATATATATATATATATATATATAACCAAATGCATCGTTATTGCTTAGAGTGCTTAAACCAACAGACCAGAAAAAAAATTTTAACACACTTTTTGTCTGGGTATTATCAGAACAAGAGGATCTAGAGCTCAACGTGTGAAATCTGACACCCAATTTGTTCTTATTATTTACGAGTATGACAAATAAAACAGAGAGATTTTTTTCATCAAATTTTTATATTTAAGTGGTAACTTACCTACAAATAGTGAACATAAGTTCTTTAAAGGGCACTTTACTGTTCCATCATATGTATAATTCTTGGAAAGGCTATCTGTCATTGTTACATTAAAATATCTTTTAATAAGTTAATAGGTATAATTTCCTCCAATTTTCGCTAATTGTAAAACTTAAAATTATATTACTTTATTGAGATAATTAAACGTTAATTCCACATATGCTAACCTAAGAATATTTTTGACTTTAAGAATCAAAGTAAAAAAATATATATAAAATAATTCTGTAAATTAAGTTTTTTTTTTATCAATAGACTCATACATATAAAGAAGCAGTTCTTGAATAAGTTTCAGCTTTTATTTCAGGAGAAGTGTAATAAACTTACTGCATCTTTGAAGTTTAAATTGTCCTGAAGATCTTATGTGACTTAAGGCAGCTGATTATTTTCTTAAGTAAAAGGATAGTTGAACTCCTGCAGAAAATTCTTTGTAGATACTTGTTGTTTTTTCCTATTTAAGATTACCTGAATATCCTCTCTAATTTGGTACAAATTGGCTTTCACATAGGAATTTTATTTGGATCAATCTGTGGAAAATTCATCTAAAAAATAATTAAAATAAATTAAATTATAAGTCTAAACCTAGAGTCGAACTGTCAAAACTTTATTATATATTTTTTAACAATTATACTGCACAAAAATACACATCAATGTAAACTTTTACTAGCGTTTAATCCAAAATAGTCATAAAAAAATTAATATAATTATTCAAATTTGCTATAGCTTTTATTCCATTATAAATTTTGATAACATTTATTAATGTCAGCAATCTTATTAGACTGATTAATCAATAATGACTTTGTCAGAGAGAATTTTCTCTAAAATTTACAATTTTATTATTACACAAATTTACAACTCTTATCTGTGCTCCATTTTAACCAACAAGATACAAAATTCATTGGCCTATCAAAATATTTGCACTTATTTGTAGTAATTTCCATTTAAATAAGTGATTGTATGAAAAAGTATAGCTACAAAAGCTATATTGTAACATACGTGTTTTGATACTGAATATTTTGTTCACTTTCAAATTTGTGCGAGTTTGATACTAAATTATCAGCTTTTCGTCGGGCATGTCTGTAGTTTCGTTCGGTAATTTTTGGTATAATTAAAAAAATTAAATTAAAAATAACTATACTTACCTTTAACGGTGGCATCTTCTTCAAATAAAAAGCACACTTGATTTTAGGTCAACTAAAACTCCAAAGGTCTTTTTTAGCTCGATGTAAACACAATAATGGGCACAAAATATCTGAAGGGATATTTTGTAATCATGGCGGGCCGCCGGGTTAAGAAATGACAATTCTACAGACCGATATTACAGTATCCGATTTTACCGACAACCCGAAATTTAATTAATGGACGTCTGATGGACTTACACTGGACATCCAGATATGGACGTCCATATAGATTACAGGTCATCACATCTACTGGACATCCATAAATGGTCCATGGACATACAGGACATTATATGTACCTATTCTGGATATCCAATGGAAATCTTGTGCTATCTGGGTAGTGACTTTTGGTGTTCTAGTCTTCAGAATTTGTTTTTATGTTTTCGAGGCTGCTGAATACGAATAATAAGTTATTTTTCCCCTAAAAAAGGGAAAAATATTGAAAAAATAAAAAGATTAAAAAAAAAAATATTTCATAACTTTTAAATTTCAAGTCACTATATCTCCAATTATGTAAAGTCGTCAGTGAACAGGTGAAGAACAATCTAAATATCCTTTTCAATATTTATTTTTTCGATGACAGTTTTTCTTAAATAGCTTGGTTTAACTCCCACAATTGTCGCTACTGGGCAGGATATTTCGCGAAGTGTATACTCAATATTTTGAAAAGAACAATATTTGAGCTGGAATTTTTATACTGACTGGTGATATATGTTTGGAAGTATTGCAAGAAGGTATTGATCCAGCTATAACCACGATTATCGATGATTATCGTGAAGATGAAATAATGTTTCAGCAGGATGGAGCTCTTCCTCGTCCAACCCGGCATGAGCGTGATTTCTTAGACTAGAGATATCCGGGTCGTGGAGAGGAACCACAGACTCTTTGGAAAATTTACGTTAGTGTATTATTAACGATTACATTCTTCAAATGCTACAGAATGTACTAAAGGGTTTTCCAATAAGAGGTGTTATTTTGATATTCAAAGAAAAATGCCATTTTTTAAGATAAATGATCGGATATTTATTACATTATAAAGAGGAAGGTATGCCGTTAATGATGGAAAATAACATCAGCCAAATGACCACCACGACCATGTCTACAGGACCATATCCTTTTCATGAAATATTCCATAACCAAATCGCAAAGTGGCTGCCCTATGTCCTCGATAGCCTCACGAATTCCATCTTTGAGGTCTTGAATCGACGCTGGGCTGTTGGCGTAGACCTTGTCTTTCACGTGGCCCCAAAGGAAGAAATCGCAAGGTGTCACATCACAAGATCTCGGTGGCCAATTGTGATCACCTCTTCGAGAGATAATACGGCCCGGAAACTTTTCCCGTAAAAGATCAATGGTTTCGTTGCTTGTGTGGCACGTAGCGCCGTTTTGTTGAAAGTAAACGTGGTCCAGATAAATACCATCCAATTCCGGCCATAAAAAATCATTAATCATCTCTCGATAGCGCAATCCATTCACCGTAACTGTTGCTCCAGCCTCATTTTCGAAAAAGTAAGGTCCAATGACCCCGCCGGACCATAAACCGCACCAAACAGTCACACGTTCAGGATAGAGAGGCTTTTCAACAATAACTCTTGGGTTTTCCGAGCCCCAGATGCGACAATTTTGTTTGTTGACGAAGCCACCGAGGTGGAAATGGGCCTCATCACTGAAGATGATTTTTCGATGGAATTCCGGATCATTTTCATGCATTTCAAGAACCCAATCAGCAAAGGCACGACGTTGTTGATGATCGGCCGGCTTGAGTTCTTGCGTTAACTGAACTTTATAAGCCTTAAGACCCAAATCTTTATGCAAAATACGGTGTAATGACGTTTGTGGAATCCCTAATTCCAAAGAACGACGAGGAATGGATAAACCTGGGTTTTCTTCAACACTTTCGGCTACAGCAGCAATATTCTCGGCTGTTCTTGAGCGACGTGCACGGGTTTTCTTCTTCACATAACTAACTTGTCCCAACAGCTCGAATTTTTTCACCAATTTCTTTATTGCGCTCCGACAAGGTGCTTCATGACGACCCAAAAATGTTCGAGTTTTACGAACCGTCTCTGCCAAATTTTCACCATTTTTATAGTGAATTTTAATAATTTCAATGCGTTGTTGAAGCGTGTATCGTTCCATCTTTATTTATGGCGTAGTTTCTACTTGTCAAACGTCAAAAACTTACAGCTTTAAAAGTGACATCTACCGAAATAGCGGGCTTTTCAAAATGACACCTCTTATTGGAAAACCCTTTACAACGTTATTAGCAAAATCTGTATAACTGTATTGTTTTACTGCAGCATTTACTGCAGTAAACTTTCATTAATAAAATGTGTGTTCAGCGTCTTGTAACTTTGTAAAGAATTGATAGAATTTCAAAAATGGCATTGATTGTGTATATAATAAAAAAGGTTTCCACTGATATGAGTAGGGGATTCCAGATAGAACTAATTAACTTACGCCAAAAGATATCCCTCTTTCAAAAAAAATCGACCGGTTTTTGTGCTTAAAAAACCCTTCTAGCAATTGCGAACTCCGTTACGTTTTCGTTGAGCCACTTATATATATATATATATATATATATATATATATATATATATATATATATATATATATATATGAAATTAAATGCGAACAGTAAATGCAAACTTCATTCCAACCATATCCTTTCCGTGTTAGAGGTTGCACAGTTTGAACAAATTGCTAAGGAACACAATTTATCCTATTCCACCACCATCGTGATAATGGCCTACCTGTACCACCATACACGGAGCTGCATATAGTTGTACGTTTGCTGAATGTGATTTCAGCACTACAACGGCATAATGTGGATATATCCACTGCTATTGCATCTCACACGAAGGAATCCGTGAAAGCCGCATAAACATTATATATATATATATATATATATATATATATATATATATATATATATATATATATATATATATATATATATATCTTTTTATTAATAAAACCTTTAGTTTTCATAAATTAATCAAATTATTTATTGTTAAAATCCGGCTTGAAGGACCAAAAAATGTAAGAGAAATACTATGAACTGTATTCTTGCGCTATTTAAAAATTCAACCTCAATTTAATATGATAATTACCAAAAATAAAATTGGTCCAATTTATGGCTGCCCCATTGCTGTTCATTGACATGAATTTCTTTAGTTACTGCATTGTTACAAGTAATGTTCTAACAATAATTAACTTAAATGTTCGAGAAATGATTAGCCGGCATAGCGAGATTAATATTATGTTTTGAGTACTAGTGTGAGTGAGTTTTAGCGTTATCAAATAAGAGTAAGTATCCGATTAGGTTCTTTTTCGCTACCTTGTATCAGAGTAAATGCATGCGATTGTTCTTGACTGTTCGAGGTAAAAGGAATTCTACCTAGAAACAAGAAAAACTAAATAGTTTATTGGTGGTCGTTATTTCACATATCAAATTTCTTACTTTAGATTGTGAAACAATATTGCAATAAAATTTTCTAAACATTTTGTTTCCAAAATGAAAGAAAATGAATAAATATAACAGTAAAAAAGGGAAAATAACAATATTGTTTTTAAATAATTAAAAATAGTAACAGAATTGTTAATATTATTTAACAAGACTTATTTAGAGCCAGTTAAGGGTACATAAATCCTGTTGACTTTATGAATACATTTTCGTGGAGATATCTTACTCATTAGTTCAGTTATTCTCAGGTTATATGGCCTTGCATTATATTTTTCGATTTTTTTTTAGATATGTGTTTTAACCAGATTTTGCCAATCTCTAGTGTTGGGTGCTTATGCAAGTTCGCAAGAACCATACAATGTATATATTTCGACAACAGCACAAAAAGGATGGGAGTTACTTAGTATCATGAAGAGAATGTCAGAGGATACGTCTTATTATCGCTGGATGGCAGTCCTAAATGCAGATAAAAATCGCATTGAATAGTAGTGAATTAAGTTTGTTAACTTTTATATTTCTTTATTTTTTATACAATTAGGTACCAAATATTTAAGCTTTTTCTATAAACTGGCATATAACGTTAGACGGAAACTTTACTTAATTTTATACAAGTGTTAACTTCAATTCCTGTTATTCATAATAAAACACACTTTTAACAAAGACAAACTTTTATTTCGCTCTAGAATACAACTTCCTTTATTACCCTCTAAATAACTCTCCATAATGTTCATAATTTCTCACTCTGTTTTCTTCATCTTGGGTCTTTTGATCTTTTTTGCTTACTTAGATGTTTTCTAACACAAGGAAAGGAAAAATCGGAAAAAACCGGATAGATCAATAGAGGGACAAATGAATCGAGAGGCACACCAGTAGTTTTGGGGTATCGTGGACTGAATATTGATATCCTTATGTTGTCCACATATTTTACCTTTTCTTGTTAATATATTTAACAGTTGTCTTTTAAAAAACTTGTTTCTCAATTCTTAGAAAATATTTACAGTTTTTCCACTTCCTAAAACAATGAGGTAAGTAGCTTTACTAATTATCAGTCAATATTGTCCATTTTAGGAATTTTGAAGTTTTATCACCAAGACAGTTACGATGTAAAAACGCGTGGAGACCAGTAGCGGATTTTAAATTCTGTTTTTTTGTTGTACTTCGTCGTATAGAATTTTTTAAATTTTGCTAATCTTCTGTTGCATTTCTTGTTCTATGCGCGTCATATCTTCTTGATTTTTTTACTATCTTCTTTCAGTTTTTGTTTTATGTCTTCTTGACTTGTCTCAAGTTCCTCTATCATATTCTCCACGCTTGTTTTTAGTTCTTGTTTTATACTTTCTTTCTTTTCTTAATGTCTTCTTTCAATCCTTGGTTCATGTTTTCTTGGCTTGTCTGCAGTGTCATCAATTCTTGTTTCATATCATCTTGATTTTTCGTCATATCTTCTTTCAATTCTTGTTTCATCTCTTCATTGCTTTCCTTCATATCTTCTTAGCTTTTCTTCATATCTTCTTGACTTGTTTTTTATGTCATCAATTCTTGTTTCATACTATCTTGATTTTTCGTCATACCTTCTGTCAATTCTTGTTTCATTTCTTTTTGGCTTTCCTTCATATCTTGTTGGTTTTTCTTCATATCCCCATGGCTTGTTTTCAGTGTCATCAATTCTTATTTCATATCATCTTGATTTTTTGTCATGTCCTCTCCCAATTCTTGTTTATTCTCTTCTTGGATTTTATCCCACTTCGGACACCAATTTGTTCCGGACGGCCGGTCTTTATACACACGTATTCTTTTATAACCTTTTATTTTTAAAATTTTGACAACTTGTCACACAATTCTAGTTGCTTCAACGAATTCTCAAATAAAGCCGTTCTGGATCCTTTACATACCCTTTTGATTGATACCAGGAAAATTCCCGAATCTTCTAGAAGGATACTACATGGTGTAACAAAAACAAGAATTTGGAATAATTTGGCAATTTCTAGATCTCCTGTCATAGGCGTTCCATGTCGAAAATAAGTAAATAGAATTTTCTAAAAAGTTCCAGACCTTTTTTCACATATATATATATATATATATATATATATATATATATATATATATATATATATATATATATATATATATATATATATATATATATATATGTAGTTGTTAAATTTGTATATACATTAATTTTTCCTGAAAATTTGCTATTGAGTTAATCGACTTTTCTTTTTAAATTTTAATACATAAACTTAGAAATTATGTGTCCCAATGTTTTTGTGATACACTCTATATAGAATATATAAAGCATTAATAAATTAAAGGTTTTTATTGCTCTTATGCTTAAATTAAAATAGTGGGTACTAAAAAATAAACATAGACTCACCTTTGAACTAAAGTTTCATTCTGTGATATTACTGGATAAGTAAATCAAATTATATTAAAGCAAAAATATATGTTCCAATTTGTCATCACTTAATGCGTCTTTATTAATGCAAACTTAAATATTAGTAAACACAATTAGAGCTAGCGCTGGAGATAGCCAACGCATATTATTATCTGGCTAAAAAAACCTTCTTTTTGTGCGTAGTCCGGGAGCTCAGTACGTTTTTGTAACCGATAAAGAGCCATGATGATAAATATTCGTCTTTGTTTGTTATTTCCGGCTACCCTCCTATCAAATTATTTGTCTTGATTTTTGGAAATACTCGTTGATGATAAGAACAGCCTACTTTGATATTTTAAAAAACAATGGATTTAAGTGCAATATTATGCTTTTAATATCTTATAATATTGGAAAATGTACATCTTTGGTAAATATTGAGCTACTTTTATCGGATAGTGTATTTTGATACTATTATCTTTATATAATAGCCAAAAGAACGTTTTCATTATCTTATCAGTTTCAAGACAAGTCATTAACTATTAAGAATACATAAATAATTGATATTACAAATAAGTTATCTTGTATGTACCGCTTTTTATTGCATTAAACGTAATTCTTTGACTTGTGTTTATGCACAAGTAAGTCCATTTCTACACTGAGGTCATTAAATTTCTTAACTGAGAGAAGATCAGACAATTTAGATAAATTAACATTTGAATATAACTTAAGAATATGGAGAAAGATACCTCACAAAAATGTAGTGTTTTAGTTCGGCCGAAAATTTGTTCAAGTGAAGCACAAAAAATCGTTCATGATGTGTATGGATTAATAGTGATCAACATAACAGCATTAAATGGTTATGATGATAAAAATTTTCATATTTTAGTTGACGATGGCGTCGATAATAATAAGTTTATTGATAAAGTTGTTGATTGCGGGTACGTGCTAAAAATTATCAACACGTTGGATTCGCAAGATGAAAGTGCGTTAGAAGCGCAGACAGAACTACTTTTATATTTGAGTAAGTTATTTTCATTTTTAAAAATTACGTATTTGAATAGAAGTACATATATACATATTATCTTAGATTAGGAAAGAAGAACGCCGCCCTGTGCAAGTAAGTTGTTAGGATTTTACACCAGTGGCGTATCTTTTATTATTTTATTTGTTAGGTAAAATGATAATAAAAATTTTATTTAATATATTTTGAAAAGTAAAAACGATTGGGGCAAAATATATACAAGGTGTGGCTATAAAATAAAGAGACTATTGATGGTAAACATTTTAAAATTTATACATATTTAGTTATTATTGCCTTTAATATATACCCCTCCTCTCATTGCGAATTTTCGATTGTTCGAAAGAGTGCTGGAAGTTTTTTTTTACTAGCTCTTGCATGACGCGTGTCGCTTTTAATTTCACAGCTTCAACAGATTGAAATCTTGTTCTTTTTAAGATAGATTTGACCTTAGGGAACAGATGAAAGTCACATGGTGAAAGGTTAGGCGAATAAGATGGATGATCTAACACTGAGATATTCTACTTGACTAGAAATGTCTTGACAGTCAAGGCCTCTGAAACAAAAAAGAAATATTGGGATTAGTAAGCTAATTTGTGAGGTTATGGCGTGTACAAAATAGGAATAATTTAAATTATGTTACCTGATTTTGGTGTAGATTAATCACATCAAATAAAATAGCACATGGATTTTTTTTCGTTAAAAGTTCTACACGTCTGTTAGAACAGCCATTTACAAAGAAAATGGCTGAATTTGCCAAATTGTCATAACTGGGCTTGTCTAAAAGCATATTTCAAAAGATTTTTAAAAGCATGTCCTAATTTTTGGAAGAATATCCTACACGACGAATTCCCAAAATTCAATATAATTTACCCAAAACTGCAACAGAAACTTTTAGGCAATTCTCCGGCACGAAAATCGACACAAACAGACGTAAAAGTAAAAAAAAGCCATTACATTATATATATATATATATATATATATATATATATATATATATATATATATATATATATATATATATATATATACAGGGTGTCCAAGATAAGGATCCTAACCATGGGGATCTCGGAAACAGTTGGAGATACGAGGTCGGTTAAATTAGAGAAAAGTTGCGCAATTTAGTGCTAAATTAAACGCAATTTAAAAATTTTAAAAATTCAAAATACTTCCGGAGATTTCCGGAAAAAACCGAATTTTGGCAAAATCGTTTTTAATTTTTGTAGGCTTTATTTAAAGAGATATCAGAAAATAAAAGGTAGATTCTTCTTGCCACTTTTTATTTTTTATAATTTGGTCTAAACAAAATTTAAATCCGACGTTTCGTTTCTGAGATACCATCATGAACTTTCATTTTTTATATGGAACAAAAAAAAGTATCCCATGTATTTGATAGCATTTTTTATTACAAATTCAACGGTGTATCACACTTGCATATCAAGTGTGTAGTTCATTGGCTTTTATAAAACTGATATACCTTTCTCTCTCGCTCTCATGGAGCTCTTATGGAAAGTACTTGAACTACGTATTCGATATGCAAGGGTGATACATCGTTGAATTTGCAATAAAAAATGCTATCAAATACATGGGATACTTTTTTTTGTTCCATATAAAAAATGAAAGTTCATGATGGTATCTCAGAAACGAAACGTCGGATTTAAATTTTGTTTAGACCATATTATAAAAAATAAAAAGTGGCAATGAGAATCTACCTTTTATTTTCTGATATCTCTTTAAATAAAGCCTGCAAAAATTAAAAACGATTTTGCCAAATTTCGTTTTTTTTCCGGAAATCTCCGGAAGTGTTTGAAATTTTTAAATTTTTTTAACTGCGTTTAATTTAGCACTAAATTGCGCAACTTTTCTCTAATTTAACCGACCTCGTATCTCCAACTGTTTCCGAGATCCCCATGCTTAGGATCCTTATCTTGGACACCCTGTACATATATATATATATATATATATATATATATATATATATATATATATATATATATATATATATATATATATATATATATTTATAATATTTTCCAGATTCTACAACCATATATTTCATCATTTTTTTTTATTTTGTCTTTTCTTGGGTTTAGGTTCTTTATTTTATGGATGTTGTTGACCTCCTTCTAAACACAAATTACTTTCAGTATGAAAACACTTTTTACAAACAGCTCGATTGATGTGCTATGGGATCACCAATTTCATCTATCATTGCTCAGTTAGTAATGGAATATTTAGAGGAAAAAGTTTTGGAAAATTAAATTTTAATATAATATTTGTCAAACAGTTTGTCGATGATTGCATAGCAGCCGTGCCACAGGATAAAATCAATATAATTCTTCAATAGTTTAACAGCTTCTACTTATATATAAGCCATTCGACGAGAGGTCGGCGAAGCCTCGTTCAGTGTTGCATGCTTCCTTCCGATCTGTCCTTTGCACAGCCAGGTGCATGTCGGTACCCTGATGAGTCTAGTGAGAGACGAAACATGTATCTCTGCCGTATCACTGTGGCGGGGAGGGTAAGCTTTGACTTTCTTCTCGGTATGGTGGTACAGGTAGGCCACCATCTCGATGGTGGTGGAATAGGATGAATTGTGTTTTATTACAATTTATTCTAACTGTGCAACCTCTAACATAGAAAGGATATGATGGAGCGAAGTTTGCATTCACTGTTATATTATAACTTCGTTCGTATCTTATATTTTTCTATGGCCATCTAGACAAATATTTTTACACTAATACGGTCACGTTCTCAGACGTTCCCCTCTCATCTGTCTCATTCTGTGATTTATTGGAGTATGCCAGTAAATATTTAACAAATATTTTTTTTACGTCTTGAATTGCGTTTTTACGATGTGAAAACTACCCCCAAAGCTATTCGTTTTATGAGACAATGACAGTTATAAAATCCTTTGCGTAAATCTAATCATATGTGAGTAATTTTACACGAAAAAATTAGCCTCTTACATTATAATTGACAAAAAAATGATTTTAAGGATACACTTGAGGGCATTTTTACCCCCTAGAAATGCAATTTGTGACGTAAAAAAATACGTATTGTATATTTTTTTGGTATACTCCAACATACCACACAATCAGACAAATCGGAAAAATTTGGAAGTTATAGTTAAACATAATTAATCATATGTTAAATTTTTTTAATTCGAATCATCACATCACCTTTTTCGCTCTTATCATTTCTGAAAATGTCGCTTGCTTTAAGGGATTTTTAGGGAATCTTAAAATAGCCATATTTTCTTCAGTTTCCGATGTGCCGTCAAAACACGCACAGGAAGTTTCTCCTATTATTTTAAGCAAAAATATTTTATATATGTTAATTTCACATACAAAATATAAAATACGCAACGTAAACAATAAAGTTAGATTCAATCCAAAAAAAAAAATTACATAGAAATTTGGTTTGGAAAAACAGGGCTATTATCCTAAGATGTTTTTTTATACAAGCACCTGGATACTGTCGCTATCTATATCGATATCATATGGTTATACTGAATTAATTAAAATGAACAAACAAAAAGTACTTAAATTATATAAATTACGTAAATATATTATTTAGATAAAAAAAAATCTTATCTTAAATACATATAACCAAGTGTAGATTAAATCAATTGTAGACCTATTATTCATAAAAAAAAATGTAATAAAATCCTGATATAAAGATAAATACGAACCATTCAAAAGTCTGTTTGTTTGAAGGTCATAGACAATGATGTTTCTTGCGAAGTAGTAGGTATCTGTTGGACTTCCATTGTCTTTATTTTTGTTGAATTTGTGATATTCAACAAAAATAAAGACATTGGAAGTCCAACAGATACCTACTACTTCGCAATTCAAAAGCCTCTTTTATGCTGTTGTCCTCTTCACAATCTACAAAAAATAATAAACCGATTAAATTTAAGGTTATATATATATTCAGTAGTCCTGTCAAATTCTATCTGTATATATTTATATAAATTCCATAATTAAAAAAAAATTGGCTAATTTTGTGTGAAGTATCACATCAATTTATATTTTGATATATTTGTAACGTATTTCTAACATTTTTAAAAAATCCCAAACTATGCGAAATTTTTTTTTTATTGAACTACCACATATATTTTCTTTCAAATAAATTTAATTTTTTGTAGTAAATTTAACACAATTTTGAATATATCTTTTATTTGGTCTTTCGTTAAGTATAATTATTTCACATTTTTTTAAAAACTTATACTAAGTAAATGTACAGGGTGGCTCAAATAAGCAAAAATTAGTGTCAAACTTAAATTATATTAAGCAAATTCTTATTCAGGGACTGTTATCTTGTTGAAACCATTACTAATTTTCTTATTTTAATTATAACACTCTATAGTGTACCTCAATCTCAAATTTCACTAAAAGTCCTCGATTTTGGCATGTCTAAATTTGTTGATCGTTGGTTAAAAACGGGTAGTTTGTCAAGTCTGATGAAACGCTGTATGAGTAATCAATTTCTTCTTCTAATTCAGTTCCTGATTTGGAACCAACACAGGGTGCCAGTTGTAGTGAGCTACTGTTTCGCTAAACTGAAAAAAAAAATAGGCGAACAGAGTGAGAAAAAAGGAAAGAAACGAAAATATGACAGTGACTATTTACAAATGGGTTCTTATTTTACTGGGGAGGAGAATCTAAACCCGCTTTGTGTAATGACATCCTAGCCAATAGAAGTTTAAACCATTTCTTCTTCGTAGACACCTTGAAACAAGACATCCTAATCACAAGGATAAATCTGTTGAATATTTTTAAAAATAAAATTTTTATAAAAAAATTGAACCGACTTCTAAAAGTGCGCTAAAAAGTGAAAAATAACCATAAATTTTTATATGAAATTGAACTTTTTGATGTCGGCGTCAAACTAATACTTGACAAAATGTGATTTGCATAAACAGATTTAAAATACTTTTTGGTAGTTGCTTTCTTACCATAATTTGTATATATATATATATATATATATATATATATATATATATATATATATATATATATATATATATATATATATATATATATATAATTTGTATATATATATAGTTATTTATTTCATTTACAAATAATTTGGCGCCGACTTCAAAAAGTTCAATTTCATATAAAAATTTATGGTTATTTTTCACTTTTTAGCGCACTTTTAGAAGGCGGTTCAATTTTTTTATAAAAATTTTATTTTTCTATTTTTAGTTTTAGAATTCATTATAATATTCATAAATTATTTGAACTAAGAACTAATCGAAATTAGTGTACTTCGCAATGACTCCAAAGTGGCAAAAATGTACTAATTTTATCCAAAGTTGTAAATCACCCTAAAATGAACCACTAAAAATTCTTTAATTCTTAGAGTTTTCTAAATACCAATCAAATTGGGTAAAACGAATATTTAGTCTGTCATAGAAAATCCACTATCTTAAATTTCAAATTAATTTTAGATTGGTAATATAGGCCCCAACACTTTCCAATATCGATATTTAAAGATAATAAATTAATTTTTTATCCACCATATTAGATACGCCATATTATTTTTTTTTTAAATAATTTTAAATTCGTCATGTGTGACCCCGAAAACTCTCCCGTGCCAATTTTGGTAAAAATCGGACAAAATTGATTTTTTCGTCCGCCATATTGGATCCGCTATATTGAATTTTTTAAAAATTATTTTAGATTCGTCATATGCGACTCTGAAAACTCCCCTGTATCAATTTTGGAGAAAATTGGACAAAAAAGATTTTTTTTGTTGGCCATATTGGAACCGCCAAATTGATTTTTTTAAAAATTACTTTAGATTCGTCATATGCGACGCAGAGAAAATTCCCCCGTACAAATTTTGGAGAAAATCGGACAAAATTAATTTTTTTGTCGGCCATATTGGATCCGCCATATTGAATTTAAAAAAATTATTTTAGATTCGTCATATGCGACTCCGAAAACTCCCCCGTACCAATTTTGGAGAAAATCGGACAAAATTAATTTTTTTGTCGGCCATATTGGATCCGCCATATTGAATTTTTTAAAAATGATTTTAGATTCGTCATATGCGATCCCGAAAACTCCCCCGTACCAATTTTGGAGAAAATCGGACAAAATTAATTTTTTTGTCGGCCATATTGGATCCGCCATATTGAATTTTTTAAAAATGATTTTAGATTCGTCATATGCGATCCCGAAAACTCCCCCGTACCAATTTTGGTGAAAATCGAACAAAATTGATTTTTTCGTCCGCCATATTGGATCCGCCATATTGATTTTTTATAAATAATATCAGATTCGTTATGTGGCACCTCGAAAACTCCCGCATTCCAACTTTGGAGAAAATCGGACTAAACTGAATTTTTTTGTCCGCCATATTGGATCCGCCATTTTGAATTTTTGAAAAATAATTCCAGATTCGTTGAGTACAACCCCGAAAATTCCTCCATACCAACTTTGGAGACAATCGGACAAAATTAATTTTTTTGGCCGCCATATTGTAAGCGCCATCTTGGATTTTACTGCACCAATTTCATCTAAAAAAATATGGGACCACCGCAGCAACTTCCTGAACATAACGTAAAAAATTTCATTCCAATCGGTGCAGCCGTTCCGGAGTAATCGGTGTACATACATAAAAAAAAAATACATAGTCGACGAATTGAGAACCTCCTTCTTTTAGAAGTCGGTTAAAAAATGACAGGTAATAAAAAATCTAGTATTTCTTTAGCCCTTTCCAGTTTCACTTGAAAAACTGCTAGAGATAACTACTTGCCGAAACGTCGTGATTTTCAACAAAAAAATAGACAATGGAAGTCCAACAGATATCTACTATTTCACAGGAAACATAGTTGTCTATGACTTTCAAACTTCAATTAACGTTCTAGAACTATTGCGCTAATAAACCTATTATTTCTGGATCGAACAACTGAATACATAATCCTTTTCAAGGAGGTATAACTTTAGATATTGTAATGGAACAAATATTAATTATTTTATACTGTTTAGCGTGATGTATATTCTATTAAAATGAGTAATTAAATAATCACTCTGTGGATAGATTTTATCCGTGAAAACGGGATAGTAAAGGGTGTTTTTTATAGAGGTATAGAACTTTAAGTTGGCAACACTTTTTTAACTGGCGGCCATTCTGTCAGCTGTCAAGTGATTTATGTTTAATTTGGTTTGGCATTTCAACATGAATAGACTGACGCCTGAACAACGCTTCCAAATTGTGCAAATTTATTTTGAAAATCATGGTTCTGTTCGAAATACGTATCGCGCACTATGTCCATTTTACGGTCAACATAATCGTCCATCAGAGCAATTAATTCGATTAACTATGGAACGTTTTCGCACCACGTTTCCTCTAAATGATAATACGCTTCCACAGAGACGTCGTACAGTGCGTACAGAAGAAGTCATTGCTGCTGTAGAGCGTAGCGTAGAGGAAGACCCGAATCAGTCTATCCGCCATCGTGCACAGGAATTGGATATGTGTCCATTCACTTTATGGAAGATTTTGCGGAAAGATCTTGGTTTGCGTGCTTAAAAAATCCAAGTCGTGCAAGAATTGAAGCCACACGATCACCTAGCAAGGCGTAGATTCGGTGAATGGGCCCAAAACAAGATTGCCGTTGATCCCGATTTTCATAAGCGAATTTTGTTTAGCGATGAAGCTCACTTTTGTTTGAATGGATACGTCAATAAACAAAACTGCCGTATTTGGAGTGATGATAATACTCAAATGTATGTTGAGACACCGTTACATCCAGAAAAACTGACTGTTTGGTGTGCTTAATGGGCTGGTGGAATCATTGGTCCGTACTTCTTTAAAAACGATGCTGGTCAGAACGTTACAGTCAATGGTGACTGCTACAGAGCCATGATTACTGACTTTTTCGTTCATCAATTGAACAACCAGGATGTGCAGGAGCTGTGGTTTCAACAAGACGGCGCAACATGTCACACAGCTCGTGCCACAATTGATTTATTGAAGGAAACGTTTAGTAACCGCATAGTTTCACGTTTCGGACCCGTGATTGGCCTCCAAGATCGTGCGACTTAACGCCGCTAGACTATTTTCTGTGGGGATATGTGAAGTCGCTAGTCTACGTCGATAAGCCCGAAACGATTGATCACTTGGAGGACAACATTCGCCGCATTATTGCCGATATACGGCCACAAATGTTGGAAAAAGTCATCGAAAATTGGACCTCCAGATTAGACTACGTCCGAGCCAGCCGTGGCGGTCATATGCCAGAAGTCATATTTAAATTATAATGCCAGAAGGTTATCTTTCGAATAAAGTAAATTTCATGTCAATTTAAAAAATTCATCTTTGTTTTATTCCATTTAAAAGTTCTATACCTCTATAAAAAACACCTTTATATATATATATATATATATATATATATATATATATATATATATATATATATATATATATATATATATATATATATATATATTTAGTACCACCCAAGAAAGTCTAAAGCAAAAATAAATCAATTATCGCACTTAAGCATCATCTCAACTTTATTATCTTTGAGTCGTTTAAATGTTTTTTCAAAAAATATATAAATTCAGAATTTATGATGGCATAAACTAAAAGATGGAATCTTCCTTTAAAATTTGTCTATAAATACGTCAAAGAAATCCTACCCTGGTTATGTAAATAAAATCGAAGGAGGTCTTACATATAATATGCGAAAAACCGTTAAAATGTATTAAAATATTGAACAATTTTCCCATTATTACGAAACAAAAGAATAATCAAGTAACTCACTATAATATGATATATTGTTTGACCGAATGTAAAGGGCGTTTGTATAATATCTGCTTTTCTCTATTCACAAGAAAGAAAGAGTCAAGTACTTTTAGACTTCTAAAAGAGTGAATAGTGTGTAGAACACGGACGTTATTATCGAACCTTTCTACTTATAGGAAAACCTAGAATGGTTTGATTAACTGTTTCTATATTAGAAAATAATATGTAGATTCTCTGAGGCCAATTCGGGAATTAAGTATCCAGTATAGAACAGTTAACGCCCTCGGGACGAGAAGATCGAAACCTTCGAACTTTAAGGGCATGAAATTGACGATTACAGGGTTTACGACCGAGGTTGGTACTAAAGGGGGTACGGGGTGTAAGGATGCTTTTGTAGCTTTAGTTACAGTTTGGAATTCGTTTAGGGTAGTCGGTACGACTTTTAAGTGCAGTGTAATTACGAGACGTGTTTATTCGTCGGAAATGAAGGTTTTCTTTGTTTTTTATTTCTTTCGGGGAAGTTAAGGGAATATCTTGTATTATTTTATTCAAGAATTTAGTGACTTTAATACTGTTTGTTTAAGTAATAAAAATAGCTATTTTTTCGCGTTTTTATCTTTTTTTCTGTTTAATATTTTAGAAAGCTATTTATACGTTTGAAGGTAGTTCATTCGTGAAAGAGCTTTTCTTAGGAATGTGATCGAATTTGAACATATAGTGTGTTTTATTTAATTAAAAAAAAAACGAAATTTGTTAATCGTCTGTGAAACGAAATATTAACAATTAAAATATGCATAATTAACATGCTGGAGGTCACTACATATAACAAAATGCCAATACATTTTGGAATATCTTAAAAACGGTTTTTACCATATTTTTTAAAAACTAAAGCAACGTAAATCCAAAAATTATGAATTTTTTAGAAAAAAAAAACGGGATTTCTCGACCATTTTGTTTAGCTAATCCAGATTTTTTTAAATAACAATAATTTGAAAACATCTGACGCGTATTTTTAGATATTTTTATTTATTTTCTCAATGTGTTGAGATGTCAACATAACAAACTGTATAGGTATGAGACTCACACATATGAACGTTACTATACACACGTTTACTCTATAGACCATTCAATATAGACATTTGCGGCGCTGTCAGATTTATTATATTTAAAGTTATTACTGTATAAGGATGTGTCTGTATATTGAAAGTTAACGTGTGTTGGTACAGTCTCGTACAAAAACAAAATTATTCAGTCCTGAGAATCTTTAACTTTTGGTACTTACTTAAAGGCTATACTTTTATTTACAACTGTCGCAAGTGGGTTTTACATTTTTACTAATAGAACGGCCTTTAAGAGCAGTTATGTTAGTTACTTTGATATTGTTATTCATTACTAATTTTAAGTTTCTCATTGTAAATATTTTCGTTTCCTATTTATTTTTGTTAATAGATTTAAGTGTTCTGTCAGTTTCAAACTCATTTAAAACTGTTAGATATGTAGATACATAAATAATTGATACCGTACCTAAGTACTATGCTGGGGCCCTTTTGTCGTAATTTAAATTTGACTTACATATGTTTACGCACAATAAGTCCATTCCTGTACCGAGGTCAATATATTTCTTAATTGAAAGATTATTAACCAATTTATATAAATTAACCCTTTAATATAACGCAAAAATTCCTAAGAATAACAATTTAGTTGAACAGTTTAAGAATATGGAGAACGATATCCCTCAGAAAAATAACATTTTAATACCACCAGAAATTACTCCAAATGAAGCAGAAAAAGTCGTTTTTGATGTGTACGGATTGAGAGTGACTAAAATAACGGCATTAAATGGTTTCGATGATAAAAATTTTCATATTTTAGTTGACGATGTCGTCGATAATAATAAGTTTATTGATAAAGTTATTGATTGCGGGTACGTGTTAAAGATAATCAACACACTGGATTCGCAAGATGAAAAAGCCTTTGAAGCGCAGACTAAAATACTTTTACATCTAAGTAAGTTTTATTTATATTGTATTTAAAAACGTTTTTGAAAAAAGTTGAAAATCATGGTTCTTGGGTTCAGACCGTGTCAAATTGGAATGGTTATCCGACGTTTCGCATACGATTGCATGAAGCATCTTCAGGGATCTTTACTCCATAATGTTAATTATTGATTAACTTGGGGTCTCTGATCTCTATTTAAATAAAAGGGCACTTTAAACTTAACAAAAACGGTTTATTGGTCTCTAATACAAAAACGTGTTCTCTATGATCTCTAACGACATACGACACTACTCTAAAGCTACGTTTACACTAAGTAATAAAAATCTAAGGGTAAGTATACAATATAAGTAATTCTTAACAGTCGGCTATCCTGATCTACTTTTCGTCCTCGAAAAGGTGATAATCTTGTAAGTATTTCGGCTTCTTTCTTACTCTTTGGTATCTTTGATTCACTTCGTTGTCTTTCCTGATTAGTTCATTTAACTCATTCCTAACCATTTCTTCTTCCTGATCTATTTGTTGTAAATCTTCTTTTTCCTCTTCCTTTTCTTCTTCTTCTTCGCTTGTCTCATCTGAATCTTCCAAATTAGGTGTTAAATCATATAACTTAATGGCATCAACGGCTACAATTCCTCTATAAAATTTTTGTGTTCGTTGAATTTCAGGTAAATCTTCTATCACATATCTATCATTAGGCAATTTTTCAACTACGATGTAAGGACCTTTATATTTGGGTAATAACTTTTTTGAATCTCCCGTGGCAGCAGCTTCTTTTCTTATCATCACCATATCTCCTGGTTCAAAAGTATCTGCTTTGGCTCTTCTTTTATTATATCTTTCTCTTTGCTTAACCTGATCTTTCAATATCCATTGAATAGCTTCCTGTCTTCTTTCTTCTATAGTCTTATCTTCATTTTTATATTTAGCTAATATGTCATCAATTTGATCATGTTGAATTTCCCTAGGTCGAAAATCAAATAATAGACTGTATGGTGTACATTTAATAGCTTGATGTATTGTATTATTAAGACTCCATTGAACTCTGTTTACATGCTTGTCCCAATCTGTTCCATCTTTTTCTTCACTTAATGATGATAAAGTTGGTGTAATTATTCTATTGATTCTTTCACATTGGCCATTTGCTCTAGGCGTTGATGTAGCATTTAAAATATGTACTATCTGATTTTTCTCACACATTTTTTTAAAAGCATTTCCAGTAAAAGCGGTTCCTCTGTCTGATATTATTCTGTAAGGCTTTCCAATAATATGAATTATATCATCTAATACTTTTACAGTCACAGCTGATATAGTATTTTTAACTGGTTTAAGTATTGTGAACTTAGTAAATCCATCTACGATTACTAACAAATATTTGTTTCCTTTTTTACTGGCTACAAATGGACCTAAGTGATCTATGTGTATTGTATGAAATGGTATTCCTATTTTGTCTATTGAATGTAAATACCCTTTTTTTCTTCCTCCTGGCATCTTATGATACAAACATTCTGTACATGCTCCTATATAACCTTTTATATAATTTCGCATACGCGGAAACCAATAATTTTCTTTTAATTTTTCTATTGTTTTATTGACAGCTGGATGTCCTAAATCGTCATGGCATTTCTTTGCAATTTTCCATCTTGTTTTCTTAGGTACAACCCATTTTAATAATTCACCCTCTTTCTTGAATAATTTTCCATCTTTCACTACATATTCTTTTGCTATCTGTCTCTCTTCTTCATTTTCAGGTTGCTTATTTAATATTTCAATTTTTCTCTGCACATATGGATCTTTTCTTTGTAATAGACATAACCAATCTTCTTCATCAATCTGGTTATAAAATAATTGTATTCCTTCTCCACAATCAGTTTCTTCTTGTTCTTCTATAGGATTTCTTGACAAAGCATCTACATGACGCATCTTTATGCCTGGCTTATGAATAATTTCATAATTATAGTCTTGTAACTTTAAAAACCATCGTCCAATTCTTGGTATTAAATGCTTTTTAGTAAATGTAGTTCGTAAGGCATTGCAGTCAGTTACTACAACAAAAGGTATTCCTATAAGATAAATTCTTAATTTTTCTAGAGCCCAAGTTACACATAAAGTTTCTAATTCTCCCGAATGGTATTTTTGTTCTTCTGGTGTTGTTTGTCTGCTAATATAAGATATTGGATGCATTTTGTTATCTAATCCTTGTTGTAATAAAATTGCACCTAATCCGAGTATTGAAGCATCAGTATGAACTTCTGTATAAGCCTTCGGATCATATAAAGTTAACATATTTTCAGTGGTTAGCTCCTTCTTTAAAGCTTCAAATGCTTGATTTTGTTCTTCCTGCCAATTCCATTTACTATTTTTAGACAACAACTTCGTTAAAGGTTTGGCTTTAATTGCATAATTTTGAATAAATTTCCTAAAATATCCTGTTAATCCTAGGAATTGTCTAACTGCTTTAACATTCTGAGGTACTGGAAAATCTTTAACACTTTTCAGTTTTCTTGATCCTGGTTTTATTTGACCTTGAGATATTTCATATCCTAAATAATTTATCTTTTCTTCTAAAAAGTAGCATTTACTTAAATTTAGTTTCAGGTTAGATCTTCTTAATACTTTTAATATTTCTTCTAAATTTTCTAGTCCTTCTTTTTCTGTAACACTAGGTAAAAGAATATCATCCATATAAGTAAGAGCTATGGTAAATTTCAAAGGACCTAATACGCTGTTCATCATTTTACTAAATATTGCTGGACCATTAATTAAACCAAAAGGCATCTTATTAAATTCATAAATTCCATCATTGGTTACAAAAGCTGTTTTGTGTCTAGACTCCTTTTCAACTGGAATTTGATAATATCCACTTCTCATATCTAATGATGTATAAAACTTTTTCCCTGATAATCTGTCAAGTTGATCATCAATCACTGGCAAAGGAAATTCCATTTTACGAGTGATTTTATTCAAACCCCTGTAGTCAATGCATAATCTCTCATCTCCAGTCTTTTTCTTTACTATAAGTATTGGACTAGCATATGATGAATTTGAATCAATAATTATACCTGCATTTTTTAATTCTTCAATCATTTCTCTAACTTTAATTCGTTCTGAATGACTAAGTCTATAAGGTCGATAAGTAATTGGCTGATCCGTTGTTGTTTCTATCTTACATTCAAATTCAGTTGTACATCCTAATTCTTTAAGACTTGATGCAAAGCAATCTTCATATTTTCTTAGTAAGCTCATCAATTCTTGTTTGATTTTTCCACTAATATTTTTATTTACATAAACATCTTCTTCTTTAATCTTTATATTATCTTCTTGTTGTCTTGGGAATACTTCTTCAATACTTTTAACTTCTATTTCTGCTTCTTCAACACATGGCATGGCTTTTGTTACTTTTTCATCTTTATTCACTATAATTTCAGTATTTGTAAAATTAACAATAGGTATGCAAGTTTCAAGGTTTTCATCTAAGGTTACTACACATCTTGGGATACATTTATAATCTTCAACAATCTTTTCAATATATAATTCTTCTTTACTTTTACTTTCAGTATATACTTTAATAAATCCAACAAAGTTTTGAGGAATTACAGACTTTTCTTTAGCCCAAAGATTAACTTTAGGTTTTGGCAACATTGGAATTTCAATATTTTTTAAACAATCGTCTTCATCTGAAGTATGCTGGTTTTCAAATAATCTTAATGTATTTCCCTTCTTTATTGCTACAATATGTTCTTGTTCAGTAAACGGTTGTCCTAACAAAAGTGCTATTTCTTGATCTTCATCTGGAACTACTAATAATTTTGTATCTGCTGCAGCTTGATCAACTTTTACATTCACATCTATTTCTCCTAATATTTCTACTTTACCAGATCCAAAACCTTGTACAAACAATGGCTTAGCTAATTTTTTTATGTTTAGTTTCAGTTCTTCTGCAGTGGACTTCCGAATTAAATTTCCCTGACTTCCAAAATCTATATACGATTCTATTTGTTGACCATCTACCAAGGCATATTGATAATATTTTTGATTGTTATTTTCTTTATCTTGTTTAATTTTACTAACATAGATCTTGACATTTTTTTCTGACTCTTTTTCTTTTTGGCTATTAGTTCTACAATATTTTGAAATATGTCCATACTTTTTACAAATAAAACACAGTGGTCGATCTCGTTCATCTCTCGGAGGTAAGTATTTATTATGATTATGACTTCGGTTAAATTTATTTTCAACTTCACCTACTTTTCTTTCCGTTTCTTCGTAAGTTCTTCTTTTGTCATTCTTGATAACAACTTCAGTTTTTAAATTAGTTTTTAATTTTCTTCGATAACTAATTTGTTGATATTCTTCTAATGAATGTAATAGATCATCTTCATTTGTGTGTGACTTTCCAAATGTAATATCGCATAAAGTTTTATCAAAAAGTCCAATTAATATTTGTTCTTTGCTTTCCTTGAAATTTAATCCAAGATCTTTGCATAGTTTCATCTTTTCATGAAAATAACTTGTTAAACTTTCATCTTTATTTTGTATTTTTGATTCCATTTTTCTCCATTTTTCTGTGATACTTTCCTGTCCAATAAATGTATTTGTAAAAGCTTTTTTAAAATCCGCAAATGTTTTTAATTCGTTAAATTTACTTGCAATCCAGTGTTTTGCTCCTCCTACCAAATGTGACCTAGCAGTTTCCAATATAAATGACTCAGGCCATTTATGCAATAATTTCATACCTTTTAAATTATTCAACCACTCGCTTGCTTCTGATTTTGATTCACCATTAAAGTATCGAATATTTTTCGTCAAATCTGGCATAATTTGATAATTTTCATTAGTAGTAGTTGCTGGTTCATGCGGAGTAATTCTATCTAGCAAAACTTCTAATGCTCTATCTCTTCTTCGATTATCTTCAATCATTAATGCCAATATTCTATCCAAATTCACAGTTTCATTTTCAGTTCTTGGCGTTCTATTTATCTCAGGAGTAATACTGTCATGGAAATCGGTATCACTATCGTTATCATTCATTTTTAATTTCAAATTCTTGACAAAATCTTAATATTTACGTAAGTCAAAGTAATCTGGCAACGTCGTTTTCTTGCTTCAGTAATTTTCTTAGAGATGGCACCACAGTTGTTACAGATTTCTGTTTTTGCCAACTTTTCAAATAACTTCAGAGATGGCAACACTATGTTGATGTCGTCTTCCTACAGGTAACGCTTTTTTTACAGATTTCTGTTCTATATAACTTCTTATGGTTTCTTAAAGATGGCGCGGATAACTAAGAAGTTATCAGGCGGATGATCAAAGGTTTAATAGCTTCTTCTGGGCTAAAGGGCAAAAATAGCGAAAATGGCGGCACTTTTTATCTCTTTACACAAATGTTTCTAATGTTCACTCTTTATTTCAGTTCACAAAAAAAAAAGATATAGCAATCGTTTTTTTTTTTTTCTTCACTATGTCTTCAGTTCTTTAAATTCACTCTTTTATGTCTTCAGTTCACAATAATCCACAGCACTAGCAATGTTGATCCTCGCACGTTTTTACACTCCTTTTCTGGATAATTGGGCACACATGAATTCACATTTCACTTCTGAATTGTTAATTATTGATTAACTTGGGGTCTCTGATCTCTATTTAAATAAAAGGGCACTTTAAACTTAACAAAAACGGTTTATTGGTCTCTAATACAAAAACGTGTTCTCTATGATCTCTAACGACATACGACACTACTCTAAAGCTACGTTTACACTAAGTAATAAAAATCTAAGGGTAAGTATACAATATAAGTAATTCTTAACAATAAGATTAGAACACTGTGTTCTAATCTTATAAAAAATTATTAGCCTATATGCAAAATTTCAGCTGTATAAGATAATTTAGATTTTTTGCCCATTTTTTGTAAACTGCACCACTATTGCAAAATAAGACTCAATGCCAGCTACATAAACCTTCTTAGTTTTGAAAATGCTTCATTCCAGACATATTGTGTTTAAAGTAGTGACATATTAAATATGTGTTTTTCTACAAAATCCAAATAGAGCTATTAAAATTTGGTCACATTTGATACAAAGTTTATTTGTTTTTAACCCTGTATAAGGTAACTTCATAAAATAACTATTTTTGAAAACGTACTTTGTGTCTAAAAGTAATACATACAAATAATGCTAGACACGTGACTATAATTTTTTTTGGATAATTTTCATCTGGATCGAAGCAAAGTCAAATTTCGAATAAAGCTATTAATAAAAAAAAATCCCACATGATGCGGACTTTACTGATCACCCTGTATATTAGCAACTATTTAAACACAGCAGAAAAATAGATTTATTTGTTTCTTTTTGAAATCCTAATTATAAAATAAATTAATGTACATATGGACTCTGGGAAAGTCTTTTTCTAAACCTTGTGTTAATATGGAAGAGGGGATACGTCACGGATTTCTGAAAATAAAATGGATGACAGATTGTAATGGAGCTCGGCGCCTTTTTGTGTAAAGTGACATTTTGGTACGTCAAATTAATCGTCAAAAGTCAAAAAATAGCGTTATTGTTGTGAAGTTATTGATTGTCATTAAAATCTTTGTTTTTTTTCCCTGGATTAAATTTATTTTATATAACTTAACAACCAAGAAATGTGCACCAAGCCATCAGTCAAATATTTAGGTGTAAATATAAACCACAAAATTATCTTAAATTGGCACTTTAGAATTGTTAAACAAAAATGTATACAAATACAGGAGAGTAATATACAAAGAAAAAGTCATATCAAGAAAAACAATTCATATATACAAAGCAATATACTGACTTTCTTAGGAATAGATGCCCTCTACATACAGTAATTGCAGGAAGCCAGCACTGATAAACCTTGAAACGGTAGAAACAGCTGTTGTATGACTAAAATCAATCCTCCTAGCTATCCACCAATCAATTATTGTATGTATGAATTCACTAAACATCCAGCCTCTTATTACAAGACTTCCTATCCTGACAACTAAGTTTGAAAGAAAACCTGAAACTTGACTGGTGATAGAGGAAATGTGTATGACCAGGGACCGAAACCATAGACCAGCCAGAAGACTTCCATTAATGATACTGGCAGATCTCATTCAACCTTTAATATACTTTTTTATTATTTTGTAAAGATTTGTAGGGGCTTAAAGATCAAATGTAATATTAATGAGGTTTTTATTCTGAAGGACCTTGTTCGTTGGCCTGTAGGGTTCAAATTTATATGTCCTAATAAATTATAATCATAATAATATTTATTTAATTGTAGTGTAGTATAGTGTTTAACACAGTGTAAGGAAGTAAAATGTTGCATTTAACATTATTTGAATATAAAATTTATTGTTACTTATTTAAATAAAAGTTTCAAATATCTTACAAATTGTTATTTCTCAAATTTTTTATAAGTTGTGTTGATGAAAACAAATATGTTACACTTAAGTGTTTAAAAGATACTCTGCTGTTATGGACATATGGACACAAGTGTTTATGTTAAATCCATAATTAGAACTAGCCGTAGTAAAACAATTTTTAAACAACACGCTCATACTATTGAGATATGAACAGAATTTAGTGTAAAAATTTTGTATGTCTATAATCTCGAATCTACTTGAAATTTGCGAAACATTCAACTTTCTAAGGAAATTTTAATTAAAAATTAGAAAATACTGAAAATAATGGGGTACAACCTAATTAGCATTTCAACTGTTTTTTTCAAAAAATAAAACGTTTTGAAGAAACGGTTCGTCAACATATTGCTTTTTTAATGACTAGTTATTTTTAACAACCAAAAATATAATAAAAATTTTTAATCTATTTTTACGACCGACCAATAGTATGGCAGACATCCATACATAACAATCAATTGAGACGAATTGGATCAGTTGGGTAAGGTTATAACGTAATACTGTCATTTTATCTCTTTCTACCATTCGTTTCGTTCAAATAGTTATGTCGATGAAATTTCGGAAAGGTATACAAATTGCTTCAAACCTTGTCAGTGGGAGGTAAACAATTACGTTTAGTCGGTATAATTTTTCAGTGGCGACATGGTATTCACTGTTGTTATAACTTCACTTTACCTAAAATGACGTATAGCATGGCCCGAACATTTTCTGTTTATTTGACGATCAGTACATTATACTTTAATATGTGCGTGGGATATGTACACTGAGATCTGCAAAGTTTATTATTCTCTTTTTAAGCTTGGGAAACTAAGAATGTGGAACAGTATCAGCTTTGACAGATTTCCCTCTTTTATATGGTACATTTTCGGGAATTCCAGATATCGTATTGTAGGGTAGGAAAGGTGACACATTCTGAAATAATGTCGATAAATGTATCGTCGTCTTTCTCACAAAATTTGCATTCTTTTCTCTCTGCCAGTCTAAATTTCTTAAAGTATCCCTTCAGACAGTGTTGTCCTGTTAGAATTCCAGTTATAATTCTAAGTTTATTTTTACTTAGACCAATACCATTCTTGAATATATCCCCAAAAGTATCGTGAACCTTACAAAGACGTTAAAATAAGTTGGCAAAGGCAACATTTTAACTAGTGAAATTCCAACTAATCTTCGCATAATAGTTATTACTGTACACACAGTTCTCTCAATAATTAGTTTTATGTGTAATTATATTTTTAATGTTTTCAAGAAAGGTTGGACTCTCTGTCTCCCGTAATACCTGAAAATGATTTGGTAGGAAATCTTGATATGAGTCAGGTTTTAACTTGTTTTTGTCACCTTCTTACCATTGTAATTGTTACGTTACTCTTTAAAAATTAAAAATATCGTAAAGTAATCACTGACATGGGCGCTAATTCAATATTTAGATTATTAAATTCAGTGCATTTTAATTAATATAAAAGTTTGAATTATAAAATTTTCTTTTTAGTATAATAAATGTTAAGTTTTACACCTATTTTTTAGATGAAAATGATATAAAATGTCCAAAACCGATTCTAACCAAATATCAAAAATCATTTCACAAAATACAATTAAGCAGTGGAGAACATGTAGTGAGATTACTTGAATATATTTCCGGAGAAATTCTGTTTAAAATTACAGGATCACCTAGGTTATTTTATGAAGTTGGAGTTTTAACCGCTAAATTGGACAATGTATTACAGGTAATATTTTAATAGTATTATTTTATAACTATCTTTTTTTAGACTGCCCAAATATTTGAAAACCTTGTAATAAAAGTGCCTCTGTAATTAGAGAAGGAAATCAAAAAATTAAGTATATTTTATTTCGATATAATTTTCTTGACTTAAATATATTTTTAATGAATAACGCAAGGAAATATTACGTCACTGTAAATTTAAAACTTACAGAGGATTGTTACGTAGATGACCATGTGGTATATTATAGTGACCATGACGAAAAACATCACTGAAATGGAGATGGTATCATAAGCGCTTCAAAACTCAACACCAGAGTCCTGCAAAGTTATATGGCTTGAAACTAGATGAAAATAATTCAATATCAATATTGTACAGGTATACGCTGCCATTAGTGAAAGAAGTGAGGGGGAAATTGAACAATTTAACACACAAATTGATAACTTGTACTTATTTTCGGTGACGTAAACACCAAAGCTAGTCACTGCTAAGAGGCAAAGATCAGGGAAACTTTTGGCCTTGGACAGAGAGGCGAACCAGCGGACATTAATAAAATTTTACGGGGAATAATAATTTATAATCTTAAACAATTACTACAACATGTTCCCCAAAAGGATCTGAAAATTTCCAGCAGATACAATCGCAAACCTAATTAAAAATTAAATTGATTTATTGTTCAAAAATGGTATACTCTCACTCAAAATGTACCCAGAAGTTGTTGCCCAATCTGATCGTTATCTGTTTATGTGTTTCATCTACGTCAAATTAGAAAAACTTCTAAATAGGACAAAGTCCTAGATATATGATTTGAGTAAACTAAATATTATTGATGAGATAACAAACACAAAAAACAATTACAAAAACTCAAAAGAATCGTGGAAAACAAAAAAGAACACATTTAAAAGCACAGGAGGAACATCGAAGCAAGAAAATATGGATAATAAAAGCAAATTCTTCGGATCGTCAAAAATAAAATATAACAAGCGAGAGAAACAGGCTATAACAAACGTGTAAAAAATAGAAGATCTTAATAAACGATATGAGATCATCAACATTTCAGAAGGATCAGAAAAGCCGCTAGTGCAAGAATGACAGAATTCCATACATTATTAAAACCAAAACTAATCGAGATTACTTCACAATGACTCCAAGATTGTAAATCAGCCTAAAATGAACCACTAAAAATTCTTTGATTCTTAGAATTCTCAAAATACCAGTGAAATAGAAACCTGTCATAGTAAATCTACTATCTTAAATTTCAAATCAATTTTAGATTGGTAATATAGGCCCTAAATTGTTACAATATCGATGTTTAAAGAACTTGAGATGTAAATTTCTTACCCCGACATATTTTATACTGCATATTGAGTTTGTATACGCCCCAAGAACCCCGCAATATCAATTTTAGACAAAATCGGGAAATGTAAAATTTTCAGCCCCTCATATTGTATCTTATCATCCTAATAGTTGTAAAAAATTAACTTCATATTCATAATACCCACCTCCCAACCCCCTAATACCAAATCTGAAAAAATGCGAATAAGGTAAAATTTTCAACCCACCATATTGGATCCGCCATATTGAATTTCAAAACAAGACAATTTTAACATCTTAATCTAATCTAAATTTAAACCTTTCAAAGCCCTCTAGTACCAATTTTGGAGGAAATCCGAAAATTTAAAACTTCTAGACTGTCACATTGGCTCTGATATATTAGACTTTCTTAAAATTTTATATTCGCTACTTACATTCGCAAAACGATCCAGTCCCACCTTTGAACAAAATTGAAAAATGTACAATCTTTAGTTCGCTATATTGGATTCGCCATATTGAATCCTGAAAAAATAATTTTAAATTCATAATTTACACCCTCAAGAACCCCTATAT
Organism: Diaprepes abbreviatus; assembly: GCA_034092305.1. NCBI lineage: Eukaryota > Metazoa > Arthropoda > Insecta > Coleoptera > Curculionidae > Diaprepes > Diaprepes abbreviatus. Next base: position 138,580 of record JASJET010000424.1, read on the forward strand.
CAGTTTTGAAGAAAATCGAAATATATAAAGTTTTTAGGATGCCATATTGGATCCGTCAGATTTAGTTTTTCCTCCACAAAATCGAGAGATGTAAAATCTTTAATCAGCTATCTTGGATCCCCTAGACTTAATTTTTAAAAAATAATTTCAGATTCGTAATTTGCGATCCCAATTTTGGAAAAAATCGAACAAAATTATTTTTTTGTCCGCCATATTGAATCCTCCATATTGAACTTTTAAAAAATAATTTCAGATTCGTTATGTGCGACCCCAAAAACTTCCCCATACCAATTTTGGAGAAAATCGAACAAAATTAATTTTTGGCCGCCATATTGTCAGCGCTATATTGAATTTTACTGCACCAATTTCATCCAAAATAATATGCGGCTACCGCAGTAACTTCATAAATATAACTTAAAAAAATTTATTCAAATGGGTGCCGCCGTTCCGGTGTAATCGGTGTACATGCATTAAAAAAAACATACATAGTCGACGAATTGAGAACCTCCTTCTTTTAGAAGTTGATTAAACATGGGGATAGCTAATTCCGTCAAAAAAATATAGCCGGATTGACTAACACGGTTTAAATTTAAAACCACCCTAAATTGACAGCACAGGGTTTAAACTGACCAAAGCAACAATAAGTCAAGAAAGTTTCGAACTCTAAAAATATAAGAATAAAAAAATTGTTTTGTTGTACTACTAGATTTAAATTTCATGGAAACTAGATCGGATTTAAATCCTAAATTTTCTTAGTAAATCTGGCTCTGTTAATATTTTGATAATCACAAAGAAAAGTATGTAACTGATTTATATTTTAATTTTGTAGACGTTCGATCATCCAGCTTATCATAAAAATATACAATGGTGTTTACGATCGGCGCCAGATATTTTAAATTATCTCCACGCCGTCAAAGATCCAAAAAGGCAACATCTAGTAAAGAACGTAATAGAGGAATTTTCCTTAAGGGTTTTATCAGTAGAAGATCAATTAGACAAAGGTACGTGCAGCTAGGGTCATCAATAATTATATATAGAACTATTGACATTGCATAAGAAAACTTTTTACTTTATTTTGAAATTTGTAATTTTTTTTTCGGTTTTTTTTTAAATACTGACCTGGATTTTTCAATTGATTTAAATTCATTATATCTTAATATAAATAAAATTAGTTTTCTTTGTTTCTCTCTTATTTATTATGACCTCAAATTTTTGTTGTTTGCGAGCATGGTTATATTTGGGCTTAAAGTGCTTTATGAGATTAAAATAAACCAAGGACGTTTGTAATTAAACAAATTTATTGTTCCTTTTTAAATAAATCTTTTATGTTATTGTAGGAATCATCCATGGAGATATAAATGAACAGAATCTTATAGTTGAAAAAGTAAACAATCACGAGCAAATTAAAGCTATTATCGATTTAGGCGATACCCATTATGCATGCTATCTATATGAGCTTGCAATAGCAATGACGTATATGATATTCACGTCAAACGACATAGGATGTGGAGAGTGTGTTTTATCAGGATATTGTAAGAATAGAAAGATTACTGATCAAGAATTGAAGTTATTGAGGGTAAGATAAATATCCGTTTTTAGGTCTCCGACTAGTAATTTCCTTATTTTTCATTCTTGTGCGATGAAATTTTGGTGAATTATTCTTCTGAATTAACCTAAAGATAGATATGAGGCGAAAAAATTAGATTATCATCCTGTAGATAGAGAATTGTGGTGGGAATTTATTTTTTTGCTTAAAAATTGCATGGTCAGGGACGAAACAGTCCGGAGAGGAAGCGGAATTTTTAAAATCTTCGAAAAAGAAATCAACGAATGTCAATCCATTAACCTTATAGCCCAGTCATTTGGTCAAAAAAAGGGGTTACCTGGAAAGTTTTCCGAGAGTTTTGGAAATTGGTAATTTTATAGATTTCGATGTGCTCTGCCCGAATTTCGACTTTGCCACCTCGTATCTCCGCCGCTCGCGCCGCCATATTGGAAAAATGGCGCCTAATAACAGTTTTTTTACAATATCTCCTTTCCGACACATTTTACGATAAAAACATTTATATACAAAATTAAACTGGAGAATTTCCTACAATTTATATATTAACAATTTTTTTTTGTAAAATCAATAGTTTTGGCGTACGAGTGCCGCAAAGTATTATTCATCTACACCACCACGTTTTTTTCCTATATTCTCCAAAATATTTTACTATTATCGCAGGTATTAAAAAAACAGGTATAAAGGTAATGCGTCGCCTTTGTGTCGGGTCCCTCTCTCGACCTTAAACAAAACATCGGTTGGTAGAAGCGAAGATTATTATATAGCGTTAGCTATAATAATCTTTGGTAGAACTCAAGAGAAGTATTTAGTTTACTCTGAGTCATCAATATACATCTATCGTCTTACAGTGTTGTTTGTGTTTATAGAGCCATGCCTTCTGATAAAGTAAATTGTTTTATTTGTAATAATCCATTATTAGAAAGTGGAACAATTGAAGTGAAGAAAAAAGGATTGGAGACTTTTTGTAAGTCAAGTGTTAAAAGAAAAGACAATAAAGTTGAACTTTTGGCTGGATTAAAATCGATAGTGGTTCATGATGTATGTCGAAAACGATATAATAATGAAAAGTTAATCGCTGCATCATTGCGTAGAGGAAGCGATGTCATGACACCTCAGCCACTACTGCGATCCTCGCTCCCAACATTCATTCAAAGATCATTGTTTTTTATGCGCTGATGAGATGACAGCAGAGTTTTTAGCAAAACAAAAACAAACGCCGTTGTGCAAGCGTAATGTTGTGTATAGTGTGCGTAAATTATCAATGAAAAATAGTATTCCAGAATTTGCTAAAGCTCGTAATGATGATTGGGGTCGAGCAATTGTTGAGCGTTTTGAGCATGTGAATGATTTGGTTGCAGCCGATGCACAGTGCCACAATTCCTGCATGAAAAAATTGTATCAAGTACCACCAGCTGAAGATATATATCTTGAGCAGAATTCCGATGAGTGTCAGTTTACTCTGGACGAATTAATTGCCAAAATTGAAGGTGATTACCGTCCATACATAAAAATAGTGAATGCACAACTCCTCAAAAAACACGGTGATGATATTTTAATTGCCGTCACTGCCAATAAGGCTCCGGTGGTTTGTTTCAGAAATACAGGGTTTAAGCTATTAACGGAAGCCTGGTACAATCAAAAAAGTAATGACAATGCAGAGGAACATCGGCGTATTGTAAAAACAGCAGCAGAAATTGTTATAGAGGATATTCGCTCTACGGTCTATGAGACAAAACATTATCCTCCATCAGATAATTTTTTTCAAGACTCTGAGTCAGATATACCTGAAACTTTACGCGTTTTCCTAGATGGAGTGATTTTAAGAAACAGACGAGCGTCTTTTGAAAAATGGAAGAAAAAAAGCATTGCTCTCGCCCATTCTATAATTGCAGCAGCAAGGCCGAAATCTTTTATATCATCATTACAGATCGGACTAGCTGCATTTTTATTTCATAAGTATGGATCTCGGCGATTAATAGATGTATTATCATCTCTTGGATTTTGCTCTTCATACACCGAAGCAATGTTGTTCGAAGTTTCAGCTATTATGCGCGCACCGTTGAATATCGATGATAAGGCATTTTCTCAATTTGTTTTTGACAACGCTGATTTCAATACGCAGACATTAAATGGTAATAACACTTTCCATGCCATGGGCGGTATCCATTGTGTAACACCTACAACTGCTATCGCTCCTGATCAAATTATTCCACGATTCAAGCAAATGCCGTTTGCAACAGTCGTTGGTAGTTTAGGTACCATTGCATTAAAAACATTTGTGAAAAAAAACGATACGGACTTAAAAACAATTAAGATTCAAAACAAATGCAGAATTAGGGCTGAACAATTTCATTGTCTCTAGAAAAGATCGAGATTTGGAGGTGAGTGGTAAGAGTAGAGGTGGAGGTGTGCTTTTCGCTATCAAGAACAACATTAAATCAACAGAACTAATAATTGACTCAGAATCATATGGTCATGAAGAACTATGGATAGTGGTCTCACTTAATCATCAGAACATTCTGTTTGGTCTGGTGTACTTTCCTCCAAACTGTGCACCTGTTGAATATGAGTGCCATTCTGATGTAATGGAACATTTTGTGTCCCTGCAGGATGAAAATGTTCTCTATGTTTTAGGGGACTATAATCTATCAGAACTGTTTGTTTTGGATAACGTAGAATATAATTGTAAAGACCCAAGAAATAATGCAGCTGGAGACCAACTAACAGCTTCTGTTGCTTATTGCAATTTATATCAAATTAATAATATCACTAATGCAAATGGGCTACTTTTAGATTTAGTTTTTAGCAATAATTGCAATGTGATAATTGAATGTGCCTGTGATATATTATTAAGCCTGTGATAGTCAGTACCCTGCCTTGGTTTTAGAGCACTTTTTCTGTGATAAGTTTACTCCTATTAACTCAGTAGAAAGTGTTTTTAATTTCAATGACTGTGATTATGTAACGATCAACGAGTTTTTGATTAATAATAATAATAATAATGTTTATTCATGATATACATACAAAAAGTATTTTCACAAGTCAGATATAAAACAACATATTATAGTAAAACATTAAGTAGACAAGAACAAATCAGTCTAAAATTTAAAAAACACAAAACTTTTTAAACAAGTCAAGTTTACAAGTAAAACAAGTACAGTGAGGGAATCATTTGTGCTTTTCCTGTCATATTAAATCATGAAAAGAAACTCTTCAATACTGTAGAAAGCTTTTTTCTTCAAATAGTTTTTCATTGTGGACTTAAGCTGCTGCACACCGAGGTTTTTAACAACATTAGGAAACACATTAAAAATTTTGAGCCCATAGTGGTTCGCACCATCTCTGGCTCTAGCAGTTCTACTATAAGTTAAAGTAAAACAATTCCTGCCCCTCGTGTTGTAGTTGTGGTAATCACTATTACAGATATACCCATCAGCATTCTTTTTGATATACATAAGGCAATTCATGATATAAAGAGATGGCAACGTAAGGATGCCAAGGGAAATAAAACTGGCCCTACAACATTCTCTGAACCCCAGACCAGACATGATCCTTATGCAACATCGTTGTATTGCAAATACCCTGGAAGCATGCGATGAATGTCCCCAACAAAAGACAGCATAGCTAAGATGCGAGTAGATATCACCATAGTAAGCATTCATAAGAACATCATTAGACACTATGTTTTTCAGATTACGTATTATAAATGTATTTCTACTTAGAATACTTATAAGATGTTCAGCATGTCGCTCCCATGTCAGTTTAGGGTCAAGATATATGCCCAGGAACTTTACAGCTGATTCACTCAGATTTAAAGCCCTCAGCGAGAAATCCATTGTCTGGGTCTTAGTCTCATTGAGGACTAATTTATTAGCAGTAAACCATTGCTGAATATCCGACCGTGTGCTCTCCGTCTGTCGACTAAGATTTATCAAATCGTCCGCTTTCTCGAGTGCCGTTGTATCATCAGCAAACAAAATAATAGCTGTACCCTCGTTTGAAATACATGAACAAATATCATTCACATATAAAGGAAACATAACGGCCCAAGAACTGAGCCATAGGGCACACCGTGAATGACTGGACTCGCGCTTGATGCCTCACCACCAAATGTTACTTACTGGAGACGATTTGATAAGTAAGATTTAATAAGATTGACTGTGCAATCATTAAAGTTATATTTATAAAGCTTTTGAATCAACAGATTATGCGACACGCAGTCAAAAGCTTTTGTTAAATCAAAGAAGGACACTCGAACATATATCCTTCTCTCAAAACAGTCTTGAATGTACGCAGTTAGATGGTTTATGGCAGCTGTAGTTGACATGTTGTAACGAAAACCAAACTGACATGGACTGAACAGGCACTGGTCTTCAAGATAGTCACACATCTGATTTTTTAAAACACTCTCGAAGATCTTGCTAAATAGTGGCACAATTGAAATTGGCCTGTAGTTAGCAACATCATCGCAGGCTGGCACCACACGAGCCAATTTCAAACATTCGGGAAAAACAGCTGATTTAATACAATTGTTAATAATTTTAGCTAGCGGGTATATTACAATATTTTTTATAGTCTTAAGTATCCTAATATTTAGACTAAAGCAGTCCTTACTATCACTATTATTAAGGTTAGAATGTCAACTGGGACCAGATTTTAATCGTGACGTTAATTTAGCGGTTGAAAGATTTTACTACATTTTTTGGATCAAGGTTTGAATATGTACGTTCCTAGAATAATTATTAGAAATAATTTTTACTTTCCAGAATGGTTTTCTCCCGAACTTAGAGACTGCATTATAAAGAAAAAGAGTTATATAAACAATATAAATCTACTAAATCTATAGATGATTACAGTAAGTTTTGTGAATTGCGCACTCAATGTAAGAATCTCTCTAGTAAATGTTATAAAGAGTATATTCGAGATGTTGAAGCAGGAATACATAGAGATTATAGACCTGTTTGGTCATACATTAACAGTAAGAAGGAACAAGGTGGTTACGACCTACAATAATATACAATTAACAAATGAATTTTAAATTGTTGATGCTTTTGCAGGTCACTTTGCATCTGTATATGCTGGAAAACAGAATGATCAGATAAACGGTTTTGAGGTGGAGTTCTGATTTAAACATTTTCTGTTTTAAATTTAATATTTCAAATATTGTTCAAAGGTTGGAGATAATATTGACTTAAGAAAGGGCCCCGGGCCAGATGAATTGTCTCCCAAATTTCTAAGAAACTGTTCTTTTTCACTAGCTAGACCACTATGGCTAATTTTTAATGATTCTTTAACTAGTGGAATATTTCCTATTCCCTGAAAAAGTCCTTTCTGAGTCCAATTTTCAAAAATGCTGGTAAAAGAGATTGTGTGTCGAATTATAGACCAACATCTAAAATTTCACTTATAACAAAAATTATGGAATCAATTATAACTGACTTTCTTGATAGTACTTTTCAAAACATAATTATAACACGCCAGCATGGTTTTAGTAAGGGAAGGTCAATAATAAAAAATCTGCTAACATATACTGAATATATAACATAATCTTTGGAAGATGGTCCAGTTGTTGACTCCATTTACACAGATCTTTCAAAGGCTTTTGATAAATTGAATCATGAAGTTTTTTTATGTAAATTGTCTAGATATGGTATAAATGGCTCATTTTTGCAGTGGATGAAATCATATATCTCGGACAGGAATCAGATAGTTAAAATAAATAATTATTTTTCAAAACCACTGTCACCTCTGGTGTACCGCAGGGGGCACATCTTGCACCACCATTATTCAATATATATATATATATATATATATATATATATATATATATATATATATATATATATATATATATACAGTGCCTTCATTTCAAAACGAACCATCCTTAATAACTTTGTTAAATAGAAAAATTTAAAAAAAAGAAAAAACACGTCAATTTAGATATACAGGGGGAAGTTTAATTTTGCATTTGTTAAAAGTCTGTCAATCACCTCCTCAACTCCAGCTAACCTCACTTTGATATGTCAAATAGGAACCCCCACCTTGTGACACATCATTGTAAGCAGCATAAAATTGTCTATCCAACCGTATAAAAAAAATTAAATCGGTTGACGTACAAGCGAATAGTGTGCAAAAATGTCTTGTAATAATGCATAATATATCGGCCTCGAACTTTGGTATGTCAAATGATTACCCTATAGTGTGATACATCATTTTAAAGGACGTACGATCTGCTATCCAACGATGTCAAAAAAAATTAAGTTAATAGACGTTATAGGCAATTAGGATGCAAAAATGTGTGTTAAATATAAGCAGTTTATTCAGTTTTATTCAGTTGAAGAAAATTATTTTATTAAATGTTCAAAATGTGCGCCGTTATTAGCGAGACAATAAAAAAGCCTATTTTGAAATTCCCCACGAACATTGGCAAGGGTTTCTCTGCTAATTCCTCTACATTCCCGAACAATTCGATCTTTTAAATCGTCAATATTTTCAGGTGGGGTTTTATAAACCTTGTTTTTTAAATACCCCCAAAGAAAAAAGTCTAGAGGGGTTAGGTCTGGAGACCGTGCTGGCCATTCAATTGCACCACGTCTGCCAATCCACGTCCCTGGAAATGTTCATCAAGCCACTCTCGAATTGCCAAAGCGTAGTGCGGGGGAGCTCCATCTTGCTGGAAATGCAAATTATTTTCATTTAGTACCATAACAGCATTTTCATCCACTTGATTTTTTAAAGATTGCATAATGGCAGGGTATATTGTGTTTTCTAAAAGGTTTAAATAAATTTGCCCAGTTAAATTATCTTCCAAAAAAAATGGCCCGATGATTTCATTGCCATAAATTCCTGCCCACACGTTAATTTTTTCGGGATATTATGCCCTTCTCGGAAAAGGTGCGGATTTTCATTATCCCAGTATCTGCAGTTATGTCTGTTAACCAGTCCATTAAGAAAAAAAGTTGATTCATCACTAAAGCAGATATTCTTAGGTAAATGGGGGTCCTCGTCAATTCGTTGGCACATTAATTCGCAAAATTGAATTCTCCTATCAAAATCGTCTTCTCCGAGTTCTTGAAGAATTTGAATTTTGTAGGGAAAAAACTTATTTTGTTTTAAAACTTTATGCACAGAGCCAGCAGAAATGTTGGTTAAATCTGCGACCTTTGAGATGGATAAAGTTGGATCTATTGCAAACTGTCCTAGTACCTCGATTTGGCATGCTTCATCTACAACCCTTTTCTCAATAGATTTTTTATTACAAACGGATCCCGTTTCTTCAAACTTTCGTACCAATTCGAGTACATATTTATGGCCCACGTTTTTGTCTTGATGCCTCTCGTTAAATGCTCTGGCGGTTCTACGAGCGCACCGATCTTCAGCTCCATAGAGAAAAATTATTTCTATTCTTTCGGCTAGCGTATACACCATTTATATTCACGTTTCAACTAGGCGTCACAATGACAATTTTAACAATAATAAACAACTGGTGTTTAAAGATCTTAAAAATTTTATTTATTGCAGTGAATTTTTGTACCTATCAGGTACCGCAAAAAATATCATTGAAATAAATACACTAGATTGATTAGACTGCAATGAATTTTGCGATGAATTTTAAAACAGGCTTAGTTTTTTTCTCGCAAATATTTTAACTGTTTATTATTTTTAAAAAATATTTATTTTAAATTTAAAATAATATTTTACTCTATGAAGTAGCCATTTGACATAATAAAGTTTAATGTGATAAGGTGTCTATTATTACCACACATCTTTTCTTACTATTCGCTTGTACATCAACAGATTTTGTTTTTTTTATTGGCTAAATAGGAGATAGTATGCCCTTTAAAATGATGTATCACACTATAGGGTAATCATTTGACATACTAAAGTTCGAGGCCGATATATTATGCATTATTACAAGACATTTTTGCACACTGTTCGCTTGTACGTCAACCGATTTAATTTTTTTTATACGGTTGGATAGACAATTTTATGCTGCTTACAATGATGTGTCACAAGGTGGGGGTTCCCATTTGACATATCAAAGTGAGGTTAGCTGGAGGTGAGGAGGTGATTGACAGACTTTTAACAAATGCAAAATTAAACTTCCCCCTGTATATCTAAATTGACGTGTTTTTTCTTTTTTTTAAATTTTTCTATTTAACAAAGTTATTAAGGATGGTTCGTTTTGAAATGAAGGCACTGTATATATATATATATATATATATATATATATATATATATATATATATATATATATATATATATATATATATATATTACTGATATTGGATCATGTTTTTTTTGCATTCAAATTATGTATTATATGCTGATGATTTAAAAATTTTTAAAATGATATGTAATGCTGAAGATGTGTGCTATTTACAGAACGACAATAGATTTTCTAGGTGGTGAAATGTAAACAAATTGGTTTTGAATGATGAAAAATGTAAATATATACAATTTTCCAGGTCAACTAATTTTAAAGAGAATAACTATTGTTTGAACAATTATAAAATGGAGAGTGTTAAACTTATTCGGGGTCTTGGGGTTCTCGTTGATAACAAACTTACTTTTGCTCAGCATGTTGATGCTTGCCGTAACAAGGCTCTCAAGATGTTGGGTTTCATAACAAGAAACACTAGAGATTTTTATAACGTCAATGCTATCAAAATATTATATACCTTTCTTGTAAGACCACATTTAGAAAATTTTACCAGTGTGTGGTGTCCTTATTATCAGGTCTATATTAATAAGCTTGATTCAGTTCAAAGGAAATTATTACGTTACATAATCTTTAAAAAGCATATACTAAAGGAAAATATCAATTATAAAAGCTTAGAAGTGGAGTTAAATTTGCAAGCAAAACGTATGGAAAATTATGATATTGTGTTTGCTTACAAGATTTTGAATGGGTTCATTAATAGCCCAGAACTTATTAAATTGTTTCAAATATATGTTCCTCCTAGACAACTGAGACAATGTAAAGTATTCCAGTTGAGGCAACATTGAACAACATATGGAGAAAATTCGCCAGTCAACCATATCATGAGATATGGAAACGAGTTTTATGGGGATTTATTTCATTTTTCTCTAAATAAAGGGTGCTTTTTTATAGAGGTATAGAACTTTAAGTTGGCAACACTTTTTTAACTGGCGGCCATTTTGTCAGCTGTCAAGTGATTTATGTTTAGTTTGGTTTGGCATTTCAACATGAATAGACTGACGCCTGAACAACGCTTCCAAATTGTGCAAATTTATTTTGAAAATCATGGGTCTGTTCGAAATACGTATCGCGCACTACGTCCATTTTACGGTCAACATAATCGTCCATCAGAGCTGATGTAGAGCGTAGCGTAGAGGAAGACCCGAATCAGTCTATCCGCCATCGTGCACAGGAATTGGATATGTGTCCATTCACTTTGTGGAAGATTTTGCGGAAAGATCTTGGTTTGCGTGCTTACAAAATCCAACTCGTGCAAGAATTGAAGCCACACGATCACCTAGCAAGGCGTAGATTCGGTGAATGGGCCCAAAACAAGATTGCCGTTGATCCCGATTTTCATAAGCGAATTTTGTTTAGCGATGAAGCTCACTTTTGTTTGAATGGATACGTCAATAAACAAAATTGCCGTATTTGGAGTGATGATAATCCTCAAGTGTATGTTGAAACACCATTACATCCAGAAAAACTGACTGTTTGGTGTGCTTTATGGGCTGGTGGAATCATTGGTCCGTACTTCTTTAAAAACGATGCTGGTCAGAACGTTACAGTCAATGGTGACCGCTATAGAGCCATGATTACTGACTTTTTCGTTCATCAATTGAACAACCATGATGTGCAGGAGCTGTGGTTTTAACAAGACGGCGCAACATGTCACACAGCTCGTGCCACAATTGATTTATTGAAGGAAACGATTGATCACTTGGAGGACAACATTCGCCGCGTTATTGCCGATATACGGCCACAAATGTTGGAAAAAGTCATCGAAAATTGGACCTCCAGATTAGACTACGTCCTAGCCAGCCGTCGCGGTCATATGCCAGAAGTCATATTTAAATTATAATGCTAAAAGGTTATCCTTCGAATAAAGTAAATTTCATGTCAATTTAAAAAATTCATCTTTGTTTTATTCCATTTAAAAGTTCTATAACTCTATAAAATATAACCTTTAGATTTAAGTTTGTCTTAAAAAAACTTTACTACTGATTGTCTGAATTTGTATATTTGTGATAAATCTAGATGTAACTTCTCTAAGTTGTAATTGGTTAATTGTTTGTTATTTGATTTTTCTTATAATCTATATTTTAACTATAGACTGTGGTTATTATTATTTAGTACTATTGTGCGGATGGGCCTGTCCCGTGTATGGATAAATAAATAAAATACTCATATTATCCAATAAGGCTTAATAATGAACGTACGCTTATGATATCATAGTGATTCTTGGTTATCAAAGGGCCAACCGAGATTACGGCAAGCCTAACGACTTTATGAATGAATTTTTGTAATGACTCGTTATTTTAGTTACACACTGGTCACGTCATGCATTGTGCATTATACATTTTTGCGAATATTTTTTGATAATTTTTAACTGTTTTAGATATGCATTCTAACCAGATTTTGCCAGTCCCTTGTGTTGGGTGCTTATGCAAGTTTGCAACAACCTGACAATAAATATGTTGTTATAACAGCAGAAAAAGGATGGGATTTACTTGACACCATGTCGAAAATGTCAGAGGATGTTTTGTATCATCGTTGGGAATCAATTATATCTGTGGAAGAACGTAATAATAAGTAGTAATGGATTAGATGTCTGTAACTTTGCTAATTTTTATGTTTGTATGTTTTTTATACAAAAAATACAATCATGTACCAAGTATATAATACGGCGCGTTTCATTCTCTAAACTGACCAATAACGCCAAGTAGAAACATACCTTTATTTAATCAAAGGGAAATTAAATCCAGTTTCTAAGTCAAGTAAATGCGAAGTTTCACTATTTTGATGTTCACTGATCATCGGACATCAATGGTCCCAAACAGCACAAATACGTCTTAAAGACGTCCATAAAACGTTTGATCTCAACATTCAGGACGTCTTATGGATGTCCATTAAAGTCGAATGACGTCCATAAGATGTTGTATAGACGTCTTATGTTATAAAAGGTAACGTCTTTAAGACACTTGCTTACAACGTCTTATGGACGTCCTTTCCCAGCATATTCCACCATTAAAATTATGTACATTAAAAAGGGTCCCTTTAATTTTTTTGTTTGTCTTGTTTACAAAGTCAAACCGTAATTATTCAAAAATCCAAGAAATAACTTTTATTAAGAAAAAATCAAGAGCAAAATATACACTACCATTTTAAATAACTACAAGTTCCACATGAATAATTTGCTTTAAAAAATATGTTCAACATAATCTCTTTATACAAAAAAATACATAACTTAAGCATAATGTAAACTTTTTCTAATTTGAAATTTAAGAAGTGAGGTAGAAAAGCAAATATTTTCAGAACTACTACTGTTCGAACTATAAGTGAACCTATCAAATTTAAGCCTTAGTTTATCCCTTCGATATAATAACTCTAAAAGGTAGACTATCAACAAAATAAAAGTTTATTGAAATAAAAAGTACACAAATCTTTAAATAGTTTTAAAAACAAGAGTTTTTATTAGTCGAATAACAAATCTGGTTTTCAGCCATGTTTGGATTGAAATTTCCTCATTCTTCCGACTTTTTGCTAGTCCTGTTGTCTCTGTAGATCCTAATAACAAACTGATTTTAATTTTATAGGATAAAGTTTATCATTTGTGGGAGTAAATTTTTTGATATTTTTGCGAATTTTTATTATTGTCCTCTTCTATAGAATCGTGACTTATGCTATTTCAAGGTTAATATATATAATGAAAAACAGAACTTACTCATAATAAGTCTCACCAAGTTGGAATCGTAGAACTTTCTTTTTCCTTTTCGTACTAATCAACTGTACATGGTAATTTTACAAGCTCGCTTTACAAAGTCATAAATGCTCCCTACTCCCAGTTTTGAAATTTCTAAAACCTTAAACAAAAGTACTTCTTGTAATTAACACAACTTTATTTTCTATGTTTTTTAAATATAAACCAATCATCAGGAACAAAATAAATCTTACAGGTTTCATTAGTGGAGCACTCCTAAACAAACATTTCGCCTTCCACTTCATTAGTAATAGTTCTTGTAATATTTAGGACCGGGTCTGGATGAGCTGTGCAAGCCTTTTTCGCACAGATAATATTTTTGAAGATTTCTTTTCATACTTCTAATAACATAGAGTTACTACAAAAATATAAGCGGCAAAGCATTCGGGAATTTCCTGTAACACAACCTATAAATAACGTTACTGTTTTTCCTAAGTACAGATGATTCTCGATCTTACCTTAAGTATTACATAAACACGAATAAAAAAGATTTTTAGAGGTACATAGATAAATCAACTATTTTAATAAAATTCTTTCAAAAGCTAAATTTTCACAGTCGGCACCTCAATAACATTAAAAATGAATAACGACTTGACGAAACACAAATACAAAACTGAAAAATGACAGTTGACAGAAACAAAAGGCGGTTTTTTTAAAGTTATAGTTTCGCTGGCATCATATTGTTATTGGTAAATCAAACAGTCTGTGACAAAAAGCACCAAAGTATTGGTAAAAAGATCACGCAAAAGTTCCATTAACCAAGGTCGTAGTGAGGCTACTAAAAATTTGTCGTTCAATCGAAAATTTTAACCTCAACTTGTATTCAGCTGAGCTCTGTGCGGGGTTGCAAACTTATTATCCAACTGCGACAAAATCCATAGGGAAGGAAATGCTTTTTAGTTTTTATCAACTAAATTATACACAACTGTATTTATTTCATATAAAATGTAGTATGTAGACTTTTAAAAGATATCTTAAAGACGTTGTATATAGACGTCTTATGGACGTCTTTAAAACAACGTCTATAAGACGGACTGGATATAAAAACGACATCTATAAGACGTCTAGTGCTGTATGGGGGAGTTTTAGAATAGAGAAATAATTTAATTATAAAAATCTCTTAATATCTTGTTCAGCTATCTTTAAAAAACTTTTTCTACGTGTTGGTCCTTCTTTATTATCTATTAGCAAATGCCTTAGCAAATCAAGTTATTCTCCACTACATACGTTGGAAAAGGATTTATGAAAAAAAAATTAAAAGTTGTAAGGTCATTTAGCAGTGAACTTGAGATTGGCCTTGAAAATTATATTGAAGGTTATTTCAAAGACAAATCAGTTTTTTAAGTAGGAATGCCTATTTTTTATTTCAGGATTATGAAGCGGGTGAAAATTCCGCATCTAACAGTGGTGGTCTTGATGTTATCTGGAGGTTATTTAAAGGTGAATTTTTCCTTTTTCACGGATTTGTGGAAATCCGCAGAAACTCGGGGTAATATCCTGCCGATATTTTACGCTATGGAGATTTTAAATAGACAGTTGTTTTCTGTGCGTTTTGCTCTCGGTTCGTTACAGCTTCACTGATATAATATATATATATATATATATATATATATATATATATATATATATATATATATATATATATATATATATATATATATATATATATATATATAAAAATAAACAATTTCACGGCCTTATGTATTTGGAAGTTATTTTATTTTTTCTCCTTACGACCGTTAAGAATGAGGGCAGACAGTATATTTTCTGTGAATTCCACTATGGTTCTCTCTCCATACCAGTTTCGATCAACTTATAGTCTCATATATATATATATATATATATATATATATATATATATATATATATATATATATATATATATATATATATATATACATATACCTTGAAAAAACTACAAAAGCCAAGATGAAAGCCTCAAAACTAGACCCAGAAACTGCAAAATCTATAATACCAAGGGAAAAATCAAGCAATGTCCAAAACTGTATGGCGTACCAAAAATACACAAAACAAATGCACCACTCAGACCAATAGTGAACGCCGTGGGATCTCCAACACAAAAACTGGAAAAATATTTAGCAAATATAATGCAACCAAGAGTCGAACTGGCCGATTCCTTCTTGAAAAACTCCGAACATCTGACTAAAATGATCAGAAACATTCACCTCGAAGAAAATGACATCTTAGCAAGCCTCGACATAAAATCGCTATATCCAAGCATACCACTGGATGAGACTTTGGACAAAATCGGCATGAACCAAGATTTTCCAGCCTACACAAATGATCTTACAGAACACTGTCTAAAGAACACATATTTCATGTTCAATAACCAAATATACAAACAAACAGATGGCGCCCCTATGGTGTCCTCACTTTCACCAGTTATAGCCAACCTTCTTAAGATATATTTCCAACAAGAGGCACTGTAAAAGGCATTCTTAAAACCAAAATTTTGGAAACGCTATGTGGATGATATTTTAAAAAAATATGGCCATATGGAAAAGAACACCTGGACGATTTCCTCATATACCTGAACAATATCCACCATAGAATTCAATTCACGCTAGAAATCGAGCAAGAAAAGAAACTTCCTTTTTTGGACCTGTTATTAACTAGAAAACCCAACAACACCCTAGGTTTTAGTGTATATCGGAAACCCACACATACTGACCGATATCTCAATGCAGAGTCACATCATCATCCCTCTTAAAAGCAGGCAGTAGTCAACATACTAGTATCAAGATCTCTCCGTCTAACAGAACTTGACACAAAACAAGATGAAATAAAACACATTTCAACAGCTCTAGAACGGAATGGTTTCTCACAATCAGATATAACGAAAGCTATAAGAAGACAAGAGAAGACCACAACAAAAACCAAGGACCAAGATCAAACAAGGCACAAAGCGATAATCTCATACATAAAAGGAATAACGGACGGACAGAATCGGAAGACTTTTAAGAAAACACAACATACAGCCCATATTTAAACGACAAAAAACAATAGCCAACATCCTGGGAAATCCCAAAGGTAAGATCAACCTTGAAAATCATGGCGTACAGCATTCCATGTGCCGATTGCCACAAAACATACATACATACATACATATATATATATATATATATATATATATATATATATATATATATATATATATATATATATAGGACACACAAACAGGCGCATATCAGCAAGAATTCAAAAACATAAAAATAGCGTCAAAAACAAACAGATAACCTCAGCCCTATTTCAACATCACTAAACAACCGGACATACCATCGATTTCGAAAAAGCAAAAGAAATAGCACCAGTACAGAACTGAATAAAAAGACGATGCTATACATTTTCAACAAAAATCAATTGGTAGACAAGAGACCACCATACAAGAATCAAATAAATCGCTCTCGGCAGAGGGGAGGAGTCCGCGAAGCCGCTCGTCCAATCAGAAAGCGAGCCAGCTAAACAAAACTCGAAATTCATCAGAGGCCACCATCAGTTCTCAGCGAGTAACGAGACGAACCGCACTTGAAAATGCCAAAAGAGATTTTGGCGAAACGTGAAAACGATTTTTTAAACGAACGGATTGAAACCCGGAATAACCATATATATATATATATATATATATATATATATATATATATATATATATATATATATATATATATATATATATATATATATATTAAAAAAAAGAATATATCAAAACTTGATACACGAAACGTGCTATTCCAAGGATAGAGGTCGCATTATTCGGTATCGGTCACTAAACCAACCACGAATTCCGCAGTTTAAGAGAGCTGCTGCGTTTTTTAAACAACCAAATATAAATATACTATAACCGGAAATGCCACCATCTTGAAAATATTTTAGCTGAATTACCTCCATCGACTTTAGTGAATGGCAAAATTTTAAAAACTTTCTAGTCTCTTTTCCGAGAAATCTATAGCGGCAATTCGTCTTGGGACAGTCTGTATACTTATAGCCGAGTTCTTTTAGCGTCTTTGGTTAGTTCTTCACTAATAAAGATTAGGGCTTTGGATGTTCCTATATCACATATCATGAGAGTTATCTTTCCTTTTTTAGAACGGGCAATCAAAATCCGCTGTTTAAGTTCCATGTCTTTTAATATAACGGTAACTTTAACTCCTTCCTGTGTGTTAAATTGGCATATAGACAAAAAAATCATTTTTTTTTTGCAAAAAAGGATCAACTTCGAGTTACCTTAACTTTTTATTTAAGCAACTCTTGATTTATCTTGAATTTTATTTTACCAACGGTAACAACTGGTAAATAAAAAGCACTACTTTCGATTTAAATGTTTATTTAACTAATTATAAAAATGTACAAAGAAATATACTAAAAATATTGGTTAACTACATAATATATATTAAAGTATAATGTGCGTTATAAGATACATAAAAATAAAATGCTTTTTTTTTTATAGTAAATACATAAAATAACATTGTAATTACATCAATCCTTGAAATTCAATGTAAATCTGGTCTAACTCCGTATAAAGTTATAACGTGTTGATTGAGTAGCACGTCATTTTGAGTATGATACATTAGTTCTGGGACCAAGTAATATTTTAGTAAAAAAGATTAGTTTAGGCTTTAAAAGTAATTTTACACAACAAATTTGAAATTTACAAAAATAATTATTTTGCTCTTTTGCTGCTTAAAGCCGAACTATACCAAACTTTGAACTTTAAAAAGGGAGAAGTTTATAACATAGCAAAATTATGGCAACAAACAAAATTCGCAAAAAAATTTACATTTTGCTGATATACTACAGGTAAGCAAAAGATAATTAAAATTTTTATATTCCAAACAATTGACTTTACATATCCCATGTAAACTACTTTCTTTGTACCTTGTTTACAAAATAATGGAAAATTCTTTATTTTTTATTGGACAAAGTTATAGCAATAATCTAATTTGCTCATTTTGATTCTTCTCGACAGTAACAGCCTAAAAGGTAGCGGTCGTTTTTATTATTAACATCAATGTTAGAGTGCGTTTTTAGGCTATTAAGATAACGCTTAGGCACGAAGTCCAATGATGAACAATTATTCCTGGAGTACATAAAAATACATACTGAAATTTTGAGGGCTGTTTATTTGGATCATTTATAACAAAAATTACAGTCCTGCCTATCTGTTAATAGTCTAATGTATTGCTGCCGGACATGTAGACATGTAAAAAAAGGGTGACTGCTTGACCCAGTTGCATCATTATAAAATGTATACCGGGCGAAATAAAATAATTTAGTAAGGTGTTGAAACTTATACTGCCATCAAAATAGTGATCTAGAAGCCTTGAGATCAGGTGCTAAACTCGCGCGCTAAGCTCTCGGTAGCCATGAGGCGTGACTCGAACGGCGATATAAAATTTTTAAATTTCGATGCTTGTGGCGTTTGCATTATTATATTGTGGCGTTTGCATTATTATACGTACAAGTCTTTATTATTTCTTCATCTAGAATAAATTATAGCTGATTCCACATGTAGCGTTATGAGAGAATTTTAGATCTCCATTCGAGTAACGCCGCGCAGTCGCCGAATGTTCCGCGGGCGATTTTGGCAACTGCTGCCAAGACATTTAGACAGCTCTTCCGTTGGCAGTCCAAGTTTTTATGACCTGTTAAACGATTTATCGTTTTCCCAGAGTAAATGTTACAATAATGCAAATCATTTGCGCAGTCATTTTTTTTATACCTAGATATCTGGTAGTAGTACCATGGGACAGTTAACCAATTGGAAACAGTATTTTTTTTTTGTTAGAATGAGCTAATAAATAGTCTCCAATATTTCAGCAGGATGCAGATAAACCTTATATATATATATATATATATATATATATATATATATATATATATATATATATGTAACTCTTACAAATTTTTGTTAAGGCAGTTCACTCGCGACAGTCGTAGACAATAGTATAGCCTTTAAGTGAGTACCAAAAGTTAAAGATTCTCAGGCCTAAAGAATTTTGTTTTTGTACGAGACTGTACCCAACACACGTTAACTTTCAATATACAGACACATTCTTATACAGTAATAACTTTAAATATAATAAATCTGGCAGCGCCGCAAATGTCTATATTGAATGGTCTATAGAGTAAACGTGTGTATAGTAACGTTTATATAGTGCGAGTCTCATACCTATACAGTTTGTTATGTTGACATCCCAACACGTTGAGAAATAAATACAAATATCGAGAAATATATTTAAGAAATGCCACATTCTGAAGAACTAACCTAACTAACTTAGGTTTGAATTATCGCGCGTTGTCAAGTTCTGATCACTGTACCCCACTACGAGTCAGATGTTTTCAAATTATTTTTATTTAAAAAATCTGTATTTTCTAAACAAAACGGTCAAGAAATTCCGTTTTTTTTCTAAAAAATTCATAATTTTTGTATCTACGTTGCATTAGTTTTTAAAAAATATGGTAAAAACCGTTTTTGAAATATTCCAAAATGTATTGGCTGTTTGTTATACTTTAATTGTTAATATTTCGTCTCACAGACGATTAAAAAATTTCGTTTTTTTTTTTTAATTAAATAAAAGACACTTTTGTAGACTATATATTCAAATTCGATCACATTATTAAGAAGAGTCGTTTCACGAGTGAACTACCTTAAAAAATTGAGTTTTAGATATATAACTATTTTGTGATGTTTTAAGGTTGAAATCTGCTATCGGAAATTTTCTTTTTGGCATTTTAAATTTTGGTCTTTTCAACATAACACAGTTTTTCCTTTAAAATTAAGAGCAGAAAAAAAGAGCTGCATAATAGAGCAAAATCACTTTGTAAAATTTCGAAAAGAACATTTACATTGGAGTTCAGGAGGAGTATTTATGGGGCTGTTTTTAACAACAATAAATATTCAACAGCATTTTAAAAACTATCTTCTTTTTTAGGATAGAAGTACTTGTATCTAAAAAATAACATTATTTCTATTCCAAACCTTTTGCATTCAAAGACAAATTATTTTTGAAAAGAAAATAATAATTAGATATATTAAAATTATTATTGCACTAAAAACATACATAATATGCAC
Organism: Diaprepes abbreviatus; assembly: GCA_034092305.1. Lineage (NCBI taxonomy): Eukaryota > Metazoa > Arthropoda > Insecta > Coleoptera > Curculionidae > Diaprepes > Diaprepes abbreviatus. The sequence goes on from JASJET010000424.1 coordinate 159,197, forward strand.
TGCAAGTAAGTTATCGGTAGCAAATTTCTTAAACAATAAAAAAAAATAAAAGTTAGGTGGTCAAAAATTTGCAGAGGAATAAAATTATTTTTCGTATGATTTTTTTTCAAATGTTATAAAATATCTTATTTTAGAAAATTTAAACAAAAATAACTTTTATTTCCTGTAATTGCTGTAATTAAATATTACTTACTGATAAAAAAGCAAACAAACTTGTGTTAATTAAAATGTGATAATTTTCCATTAATAGAAAACAGTATCTCTTTCGGTTTTTACAATGGAAAATGCTAGTAAATGGAAAATTTTACTCTAATCGGTAGAAACTATCTAATTACGCAACACCATTGAGGGCTAGATCAATATTCACTTAACAGGTACCTTTTACAAGTTTCATCTGATATTATTGATGTGGACAGTCAGGTTAATGTAGTGTTTAACGATTTCTCAAAGGCCTTTGATAAAATGAGCCACAATTTGATGATTTTTTACTCATTTAAATATGTGATTTGCAGCTTCTTCAGGGGCACTTTAGGGCTTTATTTATTTTAAATATTCATAACTGAAGTCAGAAAAGATTGCGATATATTGCAAAATAGTGTTACTGCGGCGTGTGAATAATCTTTTTATTATATGTCAGTGATTTATTAAAATGAAACAAAATATAAGAACTGAAAATGCCAATGGTTCGATGCTATATATTCTGGAATCCTTTAAGCTTTGGTTATACAGACAGATGCTGACGATCATGAATGACACAAAAATTGTAACAGTGAAAGAATGTAAACTAGAATGTGATGAGAGGAGCAAGATGCATGGAGGACAAAATTGCAGGGAAGAGATTGAGATAGACATCTAAAATCTGAATAGATCTGCTGATCGTTGACCTCGGTTAGAAGATGACACGTTTTTGGGCACTTTACACTGGAAAATTAAATAGGGAAACCGAGGATAAAACCTTGAAACCTGTAAGAGGATCAGTTTTTTCTTGAAAATAAACAAATTTTCCAATTTTTTACTGCCTTACGATAAAATAAAACGATTTTTATTTTTAAGGTTCAAAATTTGCATGGATTATTATTTCATAGATTAGTTTTAGATTTAGTTCATAGTTCATATTAGTGAATTGGGGAAGAGGGGGAGTTTAGATCTTAGAGTGAAATTTTCCAATAACATTTTAATTAACACCAAGGTTCTTTATCGACTTCGAATAAAGTTTTAAATATAATACAAGCATTTGTTATATGCATTAGTAAATATCTTTTTATAATCCACTTATTTAAATATCTCTTTATATTCCACATAAAAATTAAGTTTTCTGCTAAAATTCTTTTAAATACATTTAATGTATTGACATTTTCTTATGGTAAATATAACATGTCTTAAGCCAATATTGGTTTAGGCGATCGTTAACAATAAGTTTCTAACAATAATGGTCTAAAATTAATTTACAATTTACATTTTATGTTAGGTATGTTCAGTTTTTACACTTTTAAAGTTAAATAAGTAAAGCTCCTTCTCTTATAATTAAAGCTGTGTTCGTAACATTGTAACATGTTAATAAGTATATTTTTACATTAATAAAATAACAAGGTATATTTAATTCTAAAATTATTTTGTTTTAATACTGACAAATCATAACAATATGGTTAAGTTAGTGGTTCCGCAACTCAAAAAGTTAGTAATTCAAAAAGTTGTTTTCTATATAGGATTTAATATTTCATTAATTAACAAATTACAGGAGCTAGAAGAAAAAATTTAGTACTAAGCTTTATTTACATTCATGTAAATTTTAATATATATATATATATATATATATATATATATATATATATATATATATATATATATATATATATATATATATATTCTGAACTAGGGTTATTAGGGATGCAGTCTAGGCCTCGATAAGGAAAAAACTCTTTTTTGATCCTGTCAAGTTTTCAAGAATTTATTTTTCTCTTTTTCAGTACATTTCTATAAAATTAATTACAAAGTTAGAAAAATAAACCTATCCTATAATTAATAAGAAACTCATCATTGTGATTTGAATATGAAACAAGTAAATATGTGAAAAACAGGGGGAAAAATTCATCATTAAAACTTTTTAATTATATTTAAAGGTATAATAAGAAAATAAACTTTACAAAGTAATAAAGGATGCTACCTATGAGAGCGACGGACGTGATGGTAAAGTTGACATAAGGAATAATTCTGGCGCACGTTTCAACAGTTATCTTGAAATGGCTAATTTATGTAACAACTACTATGCTAACATAGGGGTTGAGATGGAAAAGGCCATTCCCCCACCGCAGCAAAAATGCCATATTGATCCACCTGTAAATGCTACATTCACCCACTTAAAAAATGAATTGTTAAATCATATGGAGTCTCTAAAAAATGAAAGCGCAGCAGGTTATGATGGTATTCAAGCAAGTATCATAAAACAGACACATCTAGAAATATTGACGCTTTTGTTACATATTTATAATTTAATATTTGAAAAAGGAATTGTGGCATCTCAGTTTAAAACATCAATATTTACTCCCATATATAAATCCGGTTTAAGGAGTGTTGTTGGCAATTATCGCCCAATAAGTCTCATTACCAAGACTTTTTGAAAAGTGCGTTAAGAATAGAGTGATGACTTTTATCAAACGATTTCAGATTTTGTCTGAGAATCAGTTCGGATTTCTCGAGGGGTGTAGTATACCGACGCCATGCATACGTTAATAACAGATGTCGTCAATAATTTGAATTTAAATAGAAAATATTTAGTAGTCTTTTTAGATTTGGCTAAAGCGTTTGATACTATGCCTCACGACAAACTACTTACAATGTTGCACAATTATGGCATGAAGAGAACGACTTATAAAATGTTAGAAAATTATCTTTCAGAACGTGTACAAATGGTTAAAATTAACAATATTTGAAGTGGCAAGAATTTTTAAAAATTGGAGTTCCCCAGGGAGCTGTTTTGGGTCCAATACTTTTTATTCTATTTATTAATTCTTTGCTTAATTTAAATACAGAAGGGCTGATGGTTTCTTATGCAGATGATACAGCAACAATCATTTCTGGGGATTCCTGGGAAAGTGTAAAAAATAAAACTATAATAAATTTATGAAATATAAAAAGCTGGTTACAAACCCAAAAATTAACATTAAACTTAGCGAAAACGCCATATATAGCTTTCTCTCTGACAAAGACAAATAGACCTTTATATAATAACATTATGATTAATAATAACGTTATTAATAAGACAACATACACCAAGTATATGGGTATTGTAATCGATTCTTACCTTACATGGCAACCACACGTCGACTACGTTTCAAAAAAGATTCGTGACTTAGTCCATAAATTTTATTTATTAAGAAACTTCTGGACAGGAAAACTTCGATTGTGGTCTATAAAGCCTTGGTTGAATCGATTTTAATGTATGGTATTTTAGTGTGAGGAGGACTATACGATAATGCTTTGTATAAATTAAATTTAATTAAAAATAGCTATTATATATATATATATATATATATATATATATATATATATATATATATATATATATATATATATATATATATATATATATACCGACAAACATATACAGATCTCCATTAGTAATAACAATTTTAACCAAAAGTACATAAATTATATTGATATACAACTTATTGCCCAGTAAGATTAGAAATTTGCAAAGTGAGAAACAGTTTAAAGCATATAGTAAGGTTGGGTTTTCTGAGGTAGAATCAATTTGAAAAGATATTTTTGTAAGTTAATGTAGTTTAGATTTTTTGGAATTTTTACTTTTTGTTTTCTACATGAAACCTGACTTTGTTTATATTCATTATAATACAGAATCACATTTCAGCACAAACAGATGTTTAATAATCTAGGTGCTCTTATTCTGTTCTTGTAAATATGTTAAATATTTTAGGAAAATCTGTGGAGTTTATGAATAAATAAATAAATTAATAAAAAATAATATGATAGGATTGTTAGAATTTGATTAAATTTTCAAAAATCACAAACAGCAAAACATCTCACTCGACTATTCCTCCATTTGGTAGTGACAGATGTCAGGTGTCAACCGGCATCTGTCACTACAAAATGGAGAAATAGTCGAGAGAGATGTTCTGCTGTTTGTGATTTTTGAAAATTTAATCTAATTCGAACAATCTCATCATATTATGCCCTTAAATATAATTAAAAAGATTTAATGGTGGTTTCCTTCCACCGTTTTTCACATATCTACTTGTTTCATATTCAAACCACTTTCTTAATAATTATAGGTTAGGTTCAATTTTCTAATTTTGTAATTAATATTGCAGAGATGTCCTGAAGAGAAAAATAAATTCCTGAAACCTTGTCAGAATTAAAAAAGGGATTTTCCTTATCAACGCCAGTATATCATTAAAAGTAAGTACAAAAAATAGCAAATGAGATTTTATCCAAAAGTTAGAAAAAATTAAATTTACGAAATGGGCTATAGGTTATATAAACTGGCATCCTCAAAGCCGACTGTTTCCACAGTGTGAGAGTGGAAAAAGTTTTAAAACCGTATTCTTCTCCTTTCTAATGGGTGAGCATAAATTCACGTGACTTCCAAGCGCAAATTATATTTTTATCTGATTCTATGCCTCTGCCCATTAGAAAGAGTTACGGTTTTCAATCTTTTTTTTTCGCGCTGCATAGAAGACACGCAGTCTATATATATTCTATTTATATAAGGCTAACCAAGGTTTCATTCACCTGGTATAAAATGTATCTAGAAATTTAAGAGAAATTTAAAAATGACGTACCATGCAATTTAACAAATCAATATTATTTTCGGAAATAATAAAACACCCTGCACATAAATCATTTGATGTTTATATTCAGAATAAACATGAGAACCAAATTTTTTTTATTTGCCTCTTTCTCAAATTAGTAATGCTTACTCAAAACAAAATTATAACTGATAAAACTTACTTGGGTTAATACATACAAATATTAATTAAAACATAACTAAATAGTAACTGACAAACAATCTTTTGTTTTTGAAAAGTTAAATTGGTAAGTCAGTTTTATAACTAAAGCCCTTTTACGACAAATATGTGTTATTTAAGAGTATTTATAATAATAGACTTTTTTTTTAAGTCTTGATATATTTACCTGAACTTCAAAAGATCTGCTACTGAAAAATGCAAAAAAAAATTGTCAAAAATTATATCGTTAGTTGATTTAATGTGTTCCTATAATATTTAACTGTTAAGTCTTATTGGCATTTTATTATCTCTCAGCTACCATATGGTTATTAATTAGGACACAATTAAAATTTAACTGTTGTTGGTACCACTAACATAATGTATTATTTACTTATCTTGCATTGCAACTAATAAAACATAACTACTACATATTATATAACATCGTTAGTTGTTTTTTGACAAATGCAAAAATCTAATAAGCTTGCCCTGTCGATAAAATTATTTACATTGGACATATAATTATTTATTGTAATATTTTATCGTATAATCTATAAAAAGTAATCATACTGTCAAAATTTTTTTTATGATCTTTTTTCCTAAACAAATTCATTTTGCTAATTAATTTCTGTAAAAGTTATTAATTGGAATGTTTATTTTTAAACTTTAAAGCATCAAATAATATATTTAATTGTACGGTATAATTTTATTTATATAGAGTGTAAAAAAATATGAGTAATAAACTTCTATGGTAGATAGTACAATAAGAAGAAAAATTCCTTTAAACACAAACTTTAAAATGCAAATAATGCATGTTTAATGAAAATGGGTAGTTCTGAGGGGTGAGGGGTATTTTGTATGAAAACTGTCTTAAAATTCGAAAATAACCGACAATTATAAGTAAATTTTTTTAACTCGCTATATTCAACCGTTTTTGGGATATTTGAAGGCAAATGTCTAATACTATATGAAAACAATATATCAAAAAATAGGGCAGTTGTAACACCCTTCCAATCTTAAAATCTGAAAAACCTATAGATTAATATCTTTAACTTTTTTTGTCTTAGAACTTACAAGAACCTCATAAAAATAGATTAGTTAGAATTTCAGAAGGACTACTACATACGAGAAAGTGTAACAGACTTTATAACAGACGTCCAACTGGTTTTTACCAAAAAGCAACTCACAAGGCAATGTTCTCAATATCCGCCTCCGATATGTGTCATTCTCTGATATCTTAAATTATACCCAAAAATATAAGATTTTGAAACCATATTTAATCAAAATATTAGGGGGCTGCAGTTTGCAGAACATATCTGCATTTTTTCGTTGGGAAATTCCACGATACGAGCATTAAAACATTCAACTTTAAATTTTATACCGTTGGATCTCAATTTAAAATAAGTGCACTTTTTTTTTACAAAAAATTGCCAACTTATTTTGAATTTTAAACTATAATTAGAAAAAATAAAAAAGTTACCATACCCTATACCCCTCAACTCCATAAAAAGTATCCTTTATCCATTATTAATCGATTTCATCTTAACCAAATTTTAACATAAATGCACAAAATTTTCTTCAAATTGTGTTTTATTACTTACTAAGACTTTTTGGCTTTATTAAAGGCATTTTCGAGATCATATTTTTTTCTTATTCCTAAAAGTTTGTAATATTATTTTTTTACACCCTGTATATGCTTAAGAGATATATAATGTGCTACTTATCGACATTTATTTTTCAATATTATATTAAAGTAAATTTTCTATTATTACCAATATTACTTATATTTTAAATGTTTAACAAATTAAAAATTGTCCAGCGTCCAAGATAGAAATAATAAAGAGAAAATAAAATAACTCCCATAACATTTTTTCCCTCGAATAATGCAGCAATTGTGTAAAATTTTTTGTACATAAAATGACTGCCCATCCCCTGTTTGGCTTTGATTTAGTAATAATTAGAAACATAAATAAATTAATCACAATATTGAAAATAAATACATTCATAATATTGTTCTTGCTGTTCGGTGGGGTAAGTCTGAAAAACTGGATGTTAATATCCTGTGTAATAAATTTTGTTGAATTTCATGTTCTGTAACAATTGATAGACCTGCATAACACCGTGAAAATAAAAACACTAAATTATTACAGTGTTATAATAAAGAGGACACAAAAAGCATGTTCATTAAAAATGGAAACTTCTTCTCAGTATATTTTTAAAATATAAAACTGACATTGTTGACGATCCCAATTCATTTTGGCGGTATGTAGAGCTGGATATCACAAGAAAAGACAGAGTAACAAACATAACAATCAGAGGGCGAACAAAAGTGATTATATAAAAATTACGCAATCTAAATGGAGGTTGGTAAGTCATATAGCTCGAAAGGATGACAAGTGATGGTGTAAAATATTAATAAAATGAAGATCCATAGAGGACAAGTAGAGTAAAGGGAAACGGAGCGATGACATCAAAAGAGTAGCAGAAAATTGAATCAATGTCTCACACGACAGAAAGCAATAGATGTTGTTAGAGGAGATCTAAGTCCAGCAGTAAATGAGAATAGTTGATTGATGATGATGAGATATAGCAATAGTGAAACACCTAAGCTATATCAGCTAGCATGCTGTTTGACGTAACTGTCGTTGACACTTCTCTGGATATTTTGTCTTCATTTTGGGGAGTATGAGCCTATCTCATGCTGACGATTCAAAAAAAAACAATGTGAACAATAATCTTATAGAAATATATTAAATATAACAAAAAAGTTAAAATTTTAAAATATCTCGAGGCCTGGATACTCCTATTTTTTAAACTCCTCATTAATGTTTGTAATTATAAAATGATATCATTATCATGTGAGTTTTCCAAAATTTTTGACATATTGTAGGATTATTTGATAAGTGAATTAGAACCATAAGTAACTTTAAAACACCCTTTTTTTGAGAGGTGGGACAGCCACTACCAAACTAGTACGCCTTTTATGATTTTTAAACTGTTATTGATAATAGAGGTTATGTTGATGTGGTATTCACTGACTTCTCTAAAGCTTTCGACAAAATAGACTACAAAATTATAACAGCCAAATGCTGAGTGTTTGAGTTGTCTGACAAGTTTATAAAATTCTTTGGATTAAACTGAATACAATGATATCGATACATCTAATAAAATGGGTTTAAATAGCCTTCTATTCTTGACTTTTCAGGAGTGTCCCGAGGTTCTAATCAAGGCTCTCTATACTTAAGTTATAGATGGTAACTTACAAACCTTTTGGAGATAAAGCTGTACTCTGAATTGTAAAAAATTGCACACTTTTTATTAGGTCGACAATTCGTATACTGAAAATAAATTATTGCCCCCTTTGTTGTATCTGAGGCAATAAAAATATTGGGATTTATCATAAAAAATTGTAAATCATTTAATAATATGTAATGTTTTAAAGCATTACATGATTCTTTGGCAAGGGGTAAATCCGTATATAATTATTTGATTTAGCTATTAATTTATAATAGATACAGTGGGAGACTGGAACAGGTGCAAAAAAAGTTCAAAAGTACCTTGTTTTAAAGGAGGATGGGACATATCCAATGAGAAAGATGAACAACATTGTGATTGGGTTACAAAGGTTCAATATTGATATTTTTTAAAAGCTTAAGGAAATTTATTCAGCATCATTTTTGACTAAGACTACGAATGATGGTATTGTTTGTCCCTCTTTGTTGAAAATCTTAGTTGTGAATAGAAGTCCTCAAAGATCGGGATATTATTTTTACCTGTCAGAAGTTAGTACAAATCTCATACTTGGGTCACAAGTATATAAAATGTGCTCGGGTTATAATAGAATAAGTAATCGATGTGATCTTTGCAAACTTTTTAAACAATTTATTTTGTGTTCAGTTCATTATAATAAGTATATAGCAAACCTAATTTATTACATTTTTGTTTATTTGGTTTTATAAATTTATATTGTTTATAATGTTTCCTTTGTGCCATGTTATGTTCAGTTTCAAATTATAAATTTTACTGTTATAAAATTGGAATGCAATGGAATGTTTATTAATAATTGTAGGTTTCTTAATATGGATTTTTAAAATAATAAAAGGAAAAGAAATAATAGAGACATTTTGATAAATTTAGTTGTAGTTGGCACAGTGTAAATATCAAAAAAAAAAAATGATGTCAGTAAAATCAATTACATGCCTTTAAAATTTTACAATAACAGAATTAGACAATGTCAATCAGATGGTACCAAAACAGTTGACAAACTGTTAGTGAGTTCTCTAAGAACAGGTCTATTGTATTATTAGCCAAACAAAAATAATATTACAAAGAGGGGAAGGTGTTTTCTTTGAAGAAAATTTTGTATTGGTTTAATAAATTTTGATTCATTTAGTCGTTTGGTATATAGTTACACTATAGGTTACATTTTGGTTTTTAAAAAAAACATATATGAAACACAATGTGTCGATAATGAATGATTATATATCTCTTAAACCAAAATATATTGAATACCATCTTGTTTTGTTTAAATTTTCATCATACTTTGTGTATCTGCTTTACCAACATTATAAACTAATATAATAAAGGCTGGGGTAGTTCTCAAAAACTGTCTGTCACATAAATTTTAATCTTTTGCCCTTGTGAATGGCGTTATATTGACGATAAATGTGTTTTATCATTTTAAATATTTATAAATCTTAACTGATCAACGTACATATGTATATTTTATTTAATGTCTTTGAATGGTCATGACTCATAAAAGGAAATATACAGAATTGATACACAAAGTGCAATAAGTAAGTTAAACATGTTCTTCATTGTATGTATTGCTGTAATTGATTAACACGTACAGTGTGAACATAAAGTTCTTAAAAAATTTTAGATTGAAATTTTTAAAATATTTGGAAGGGTTTATTCAAAACCTGATTTTATTTTCGAATATTATAACGAACATACGAAGGAATTGTAGTTTTAAAGTTATATAAAGTGTAGAAAAATTGTGCAAGAAAGTTCCTGGGGTAGATGGTACTTATCAAAATAAGAAAAATTTTCCTATAGACTTAGTCTTAAAGCATGTTTTAAGAAACCATGTTGTAGCTACTGCTCTCAATTTTAAATAGTAGTATTCCATTTTTGGTCTGTTTGTTTGCATTGTCTCATACAATACCCCACATTGACTTTTAATATATTTTCCAGCAGGCGCAGATTTAAAGGGGGGCAGTGGAGCCAATCACTCCCCCCCTCTAACAGCTTCGAATGTAGAAAAATAGACTCGCCCCTACCTACTGCTTAAGAGTGTTCGGATGTGATTTACTTTGCAAGGGACATCTTTGAATCCATTTTAGGCATGGGGTGCACTAATGTGGGAAGCAAGTAATGTTACAGCGGTGTTATGATCTTGTAGTAGATGGAATCACTGAAGCCCATTTAAACAAATGCAGTAGCAGCAATTAAATAGAGATGGTGATAAGGATGGCATTTTCCTCGGATAACCTTCTTCAATGCGCAATCATGTATAATTATATTTCTTATTTCCTTCATGTTTGTCAATATTTCGATCATCTAGAAGTAGAGTCAGTCCTATTTTATCTGCGGTTTCTGCAAAGTTTTCAGTTATAGTTTGCAATTCTTCCAGTGTTGCGGTAATTAGAATGACATCAATCATTATGTGTCACTATCTGTCGAATCCAATGATCTGAATATATTTTTATTCTTCGCTTGTCGAACACCCCTTTTTATGGGTAATGAGATTTGTTTTTTGTCGAAGGTTTTATAATCATTGATGTATTTTTCTAAACTTCATTATAAGTTGCCTGTAACGGGAGTCTACTCTACATTTGTTCATGGTCTGTTCTGTTCGCTAAAGAACAATTAATAAAATTTTTTTAATTATCAGTGATGTGTCCGAAAAGAAGGCGCTGATCCAAGGGGGAAGGGCGGTAGGGATAATAACCTACCCTAAAGAACTTCGAATTTAGAAAAAATAAACTCACCGCCCTGCTGCATTAGAGATGTCATACTGTTCTGTCTTGTCTATGAATGGGATAGAGGTAATTTCGATCTTTTTTTTTTGGTCATGATATTGCCAACCCCCCCTCCCCCCAAGAGAGAGGCTGAATCCACTCCTGCTGAAAATATTCGACTTCAAATATCTCATAGATCTTTAAAAAAAATGCAAAATGTTATCGCATAAAATTCCCCCTCCCATCAAAAGTACTACATACGCATAATTAATTAATTTCGTAGATAAATTTTTTTTTTATCAATATTCCATGTTACTTTAGCTCTTTTGCAAAGGAAAGATATATATATATATATATATATATATATATATATATATATATATATATATATATATATATATATATATATATATGTTGGATCGTAGGTTTTTACAGATTGTGAAATGTGTATTGGTGTTTTTTCGGTTTTCTATCCGTTCGTCAGTAGAAAAATCGTCACGTGGTTTCGCTAACATCTCTGCTGGAATTTACAAGTGATGCCTCTTCGACGGCTGCTTGGTTTCCAAGCTTGGAAGCCGAGCAGCTATCGAGGAAGCATCACTTGAAAATGCCAGCTGAGATGTTGGCGAAACGTCGCGACGACTTTTCTACTGACGAACGGATTGAAAATGAAAAAACACCAGTGCAAAAATATATTTATCTTCAGGATGTCCGGAAAAAAAACACGCCATTAAAAATTTATTTTTTGGGTCATAAAAATACGACTTTCATTATTATTCATAGAACCAACTACTCCACCTATGCACCACTAAATAGAATGTGCATTTTAGCTAATAAGTTATCCCGTGATCACGTTGATCTGGACATTTTTAACATGTCCTTAAATAGTCTCAAATATTCTTTAAAGCGATATCTATAGTACAAATTTTTACTTCTCACTGTTCTACATGTAGTCTTAAATGTGAGCTTACTGTAGTTTAACGGATACTGTAGATTTGTTTGTTTATTGTTTAGTATTTTTTTTTGTCTATTTGGAAGCTTGTTTGTAAGTTGTAAATTTTTAAATGGTTTGACCGTTAATAAAATATTTATTTATTTATTACACATATCTCGTAAGAACCTCATTTCTTCTGACGCACGTCTATGGACTTGACATTTATTTTTTAATAATTTTTTGTCTCTTAAGAAGTTTTAGGTAAGACGTAATTTTTAGATATTTTAATATTTTCGTTATTGTGTCGAAATTTTCATAATGTATGATATGATTAATTTGCCATAACAAATAGGTGTCAATTCCATATGCGTATGTTAGAGAAATGGTACGTGAGAGGATATAAAATTCCTTATTTTTAAATTGTTTATTTAACCAAATTTTTGACGTAATATGTGCTTTAATAAAAAAAATTCTGTCTAAATTTCATTTCAATATCTGAGATGTCCGAGTTATAACCGAAAAGATTTTTTTTTTAATTTCTGGCACCCTGTATTTTAAACAGGAAGCCCCAAAATGAAAATTGACTCAATGAAAGTTCTATTATTTGACCCAAAGAATATATTATTAATAGATTGCCACCAGTTTTCCAGATATCCTGTATACTGGAATTTTTTCTTATTTTGATGAGTGTTATGTATCTTATTACACTAAAACTTATTCTATAAACTATACAGTAATTGAAGTTCGTTTTAGACCAAATAATTTTATATACCTGCTGCATATTATTATATTATAAAATAAAACTTTGGTCGGTTCTCCATCAAACCGACTCCACGCAAATGGGATATGATTAGTGTCAAATGACTTGGATCGCGATGTTGTGCCACAAAAGACATTAGAATTGGATGTAGAAGATAAAATTACTTGATGTCAGTTCCCAAGATATCCTCAAGCCAGAAAGGAGCCATGTTTGTTTATATGAATATGACGAAAATTGCCCAATTTGCGTCTAGTCGAATCGTTTTGGTGGACGACAGGTTTCGAAAATTATCTACCAAATTTTTAATTTTAAGGCCGCCTAGTTTGACTATAAAAATAACTTGAATTAAATGAAAAGTATCCAAAAGCTTCAACATCATTACACTATACATACATACATATCTCGAACCTTTAATTATTGCTTCATTGCTGTCCAGCCTTGTTTCCGTAATAGCTCGAATCCTAAAATTGTTTTTTCACAATTTATACATACATTTATGGTCACACTGTAAATAATTTTAGAGGAAATAAAATTATAATTAATCTTAAAAACCTAAATGTCAGTCTTAAATATTGGAGAGTGTTAATAAAAACAAAAAAAAAAAAAGTTAAAGATACAAAATCCCTGATATTGAAATTAAGATTAAACTTGTACTTGATATATAAAACGCGGAAAAATAAAGAAAAACATGTTCCACATCTCCGATAAAAAACTACATAGCGATTAAAAATCTTATTGCTAAACATGTAGGATTCACACAAGTAAGTTAGGATGACTTAACGGTAGAATTTGTTGTTAAGAGTTTTTAATTGAACACTTTTTTTGTTAGACTTGTTTTGCTTCAAAAGTTTAGTCTTGATGGTGTTCGTTGCAGGTTTGACAACATTGTTGCTTGTATCGCACTATTTTACACATGTTCAGTGATTTGACGTTAGCACAAAACATTGAACGATCTTTGCATTCTTCTGCTGAAACTAAACAACAGTTTTAAATGTTATGCAACTAGTACCAGAGTATAATCGACAACGTGTAAGCTCTATCAGCAATTAATTCATGCAGTCGCAAGGTTTTCTGCCAGAGCTGTGACGAACGGATTTCAACGAGAATTACTACAATACCATGGTCATATGTTTTTTGTTGGGCATTGTTGGATAATAACACTGCTTTACAGGTAATTTGCGACTGTAACGTACACGGCAGTCTTTGGTTAATTTTTGATCTCTAAATGCGAAAATGATGATAATAACTTCCTAACACGTAAGATTTTTTCACCAAAAATGAATAAGTATTTTAGTCACATTATTTTAAAAAGTAAGTTGTAATATATCGGAGCGCGGCTTTGCCAAATTTACGTTTTCCATAAGTTAGGTATATTGTGTACAATCTGGCAACACCACGTGGGGGTGTTTAGGGATGACAAGTCAATCACGATGTCTGAACTCCCTAGGTCTTAAAATAACGGAATTGTCCACTTAAACCATATAACTCCAAATTTCACTTTGCCCCGTAGCCAAATCTACTTGTAGATGGCTCCTGTATACGAGAAGTTTGCCGTCACTTTTCGAACTTCCGATGCCTGATGTTTCTAGAAACTACCAGAAGTACGGAACGGCTATAAAAGCAGCTGGTAGTCGTATCATCAGTATTGGTTTAGCACGAGTAGTAAGAGTCTTGTATTACTGTTATCTTTGTGATGAAAAAAGTTATAGTTGACGCATGTAAACGTAGTATCACATCTCTGAACCGACAGTACAAAAATTTCTAAAGTACAGAAACGTGGCTGTGTTAACCCCGAGGATAGTTTTTGCTATATATACGCTCAGTTTAACCCTAAATCTCAGAAAAGGACAATTTACAAAATGACCTAAGTAACTTATCATAAATATTTTGGATGTCTTATTGGTGATCAAGATCGGGACTGGGCTCCTTACATATATAGACAAACCTGTGCAGCAAATCTAAGAAACTGGTTAAATGGCAAACGCTCTTCTATGCCTTTTGCATTTCCAATGATTCGGCGAAAATCAACGAATCATTTTAACGACTGTTATTTTTGCATGACAAAAGCGCCTGGTTTTTCAAGAATAATATTGAATATCCGGATATTTCCATACCAATAAAACCGGTTCTTTATAGAGAAGGTTTACCAGTTCCAGCACCCCCAGCAAAATGGTAGGAAGATTAAGAAATGTATGGCGATAATGTATCAGAAAAGGACGACTTTCAATTTCCCGAAAGTGAAAGAAAAGCTCCCCATTTAATCGAACAACCTGAATTAAATGATCTAGTTCGGGACCTCTACTTGTCTAAAGAGCATGGGTCTAGATTACAACGGAATTTACTAGTCACTGAAACCAAAGTTATAATATTTAGGAACCGTAACCAAGAGCTATCCTCATTTTTTACTCTGCAGGATAAAATGTGTCTTTGTGTTAATCCAAATACTGTTATGGAAAAATTAGGATTTGCACGTAATCCGGACGACTGGCTCTGCTCCATAATGGCAACAAAGGATCCTCTATTCCTCTTGCATATGCAGTTGGCATGAAGGAAACATACGAAAGTATATCTTCTTCTTCTTCTTCTTCTACTTCTTGGAGATCTGTCGATCTGTTAGTTCTGAAGCTGCCTCTGCATCTTTTCCTGAGAGGCAGATTGCCAACTATCTTTCCACCTTTTAGGGGGCCTCCCGGGAGGTCTTGAGCCGGGCGGGTTGTTTTCTAGGACTATTTTCGGAAGTCTGTTCTCGTCCATCCGTCTTACATGGTTGTACCACTGCCTCTTACGTTGTCTTCCCCATCTCACAATGTCTTGTATCCCGCATTGTTCTCTGATATCTGTGTTTCTTACTCTGTCTCTTCTTGTTTTCCCCACTATTGTTCTCAGTGTTTTCATTTCGGCCACCCTTAGCATGTGTTTCGTCTTGTTAGTGTCCTCACGGACTTCCGTGCCGTATGTCATGATGGGTCTGATATAAGTCTTGTAGATTCTAATTTTGCTATCTTTGCGCATGTACGAGTTTGACCAGACTATATCTCGTAGGCATCCTGATAGTGCGGATGCTTTGTTAATCTGGCTCCTTAGGTCTTTAACTGGGTCGTGGGTGCTTGATATGTCTATGCCTAGGTATCTGAATTGCATCACCTGCTCTATGGGATTGTCCTCCACCACCAGCTTACATCTGAGTAGATCCTTTGCGATTGTCATGCATTTGGTTTTGCTGATAGAAATGTTCATATTGAGTTGGCGGCTTACTTGGAAAAACTGGAAGAGTTGTCTCTGTAGATCGTTTTCTGATTCAGCAATAATTGCTACATCATCGGCGTAGCACACCAAACCCACTCTTTTGTTGCCTAGTCTGTATCCGAGATTGAGACATGTTACCTTGTTTATGATTTTATTCATGAGGAGATTAAACAAAAAAGGACTCAGACTGTCACCCTGTCTAATTCCTCCCAGTGTTGGGATATTTTCAGTGAATTGATCTCCTGCCTTGACCTTTGTTACGTTATTATTATTTAGGTTATGGATTATCTTCGTTATGTTCGCTGGTGCCTTATTTTCCATTAATATATGTAGAATGTCTCCCAATCGGACTCTGTCAAACGCCATTGTTAGGTCAATGAAGCAGATATACGCTGGCATACTGTATTCTGTAGCCTTTTCTTTTATTTGTTTTATTATAAACACTGCGTCTGTTATTGACCGTCCCTTTGTGAAGCCCTGTTGTTCCTCAGCATTCTTAATTTGTGTTTCCAGTTTGTCCTTGAGAATACACATATATACATAAGTATATCACTTATTCTAAATGTAATAAACTATAAAACGTATAAGTGGCAAATATGTGGTGACCTAAAAGTCATAGGACTGTTACTAAGGCTTCAGGGTAGATTTACGAAATATTGCTGTTATATATATACCTTTGGGACAATAGAGCAACACAGTGCTATTACCAAGTAAAAGAATGGCTTCCAAAAGGTCAATATATTCCAGGTTAAGCTAATATTAAGACTGTACCTCTTGTTGATCCCAAAAAAGTACTGTTACCTTCATTACACATTAAGCTGATTTCATTAAAGCATTAAATAAAGAAGGAGATGCGTACAAATTTTTTCTAAACTAAGTGATGTTAAGCTTAAGGAAGGAATATTTTTTGAATCACAAATTAGAAAAATACTAAGGGATCCACAGTTTGACCAATAATTAAATAAATTAGCTGCGCGGAGATCTTTTAAAACAATTGTTTCGGAGTTTTGAGGAAAGCATAAAACAACGAAAAACTTGTAGAACTACTTGAAAGCTACTGCAAAATGGGCTGTCGCATGTCTCTTAAAATACAGTTCTTGCACTCCCATTTAAATTTTTTCCCAGAAAATTTAGGTGTACTTAGTGACGAGCGAAAAGAAAGGTTCCACCAAGACATATTAACAATGGAGCAACGCTACCAAGGCAGATGGGATCCAGCAATGATGAGGGATTATTGCTGGTTCCTTATAAGAGAAAGCAATCAGGAATATAAACGAAAGTTAACATTTCCAAAAAAGTTATGTACAAAAGACTTACTATAAATGTATTTTCATGTGTATTTTTGTAAATAAATCCTGTTATCTTTAAAATATCTTGTTTTTTTTATTGTTTTGAACTTAGGTATAAATATTACATAAAAATGTTTGTATTAAATAAAAATAACTGATATATTTTATAACTCAACTTTCGTTGTTGAATTCGCAATCAGGATGTTTTAAACTCTCACCGACAGGTATTATAACATCAGCTGCAATTTATTTTTGTATTTGTTTACTAGTGTAATTATTTAATTTATTTATTTACACTGCTCTACAGAACAAAAGTCCCTAATACTGGGCAGGAGACAGAACAGTGTTATTTAAATCCTAGATATTATATACAGGGTGAGTCAACGATTGGATGAAGTAGGTTTGTGCCTTTTCGGTGAAATTTACAAAGAAACTATATTTATTGTTTGATACAGTTTATTTTTACGCAGATTTTAAAAATATTTAGGACTCTACAGGGTGAGCCAAAAAACTAGGACAGCATAAAGTTGTATTTTTTTAAATAGAACACCCTATATACGAATCGTATTTTCGATTTAGCTTATAATTTTAAATCTTTTTTATTAAGGGTTTACTATAACAAAACTTTATAGTTTCTGAGATAATTAAGTTTAAAGAAAAAAAGTCACATTTTCGAGCATCAATTCAATTCTAAATAACGTTTTCAATTTTGTGACAAATATATTCAAATTTGGAATTTAGCAAGGCCAAGGACAAGTTAACATAATTTTTACCTAATATTTGCAATAAAAGCTACAGGGTGTTGAACACATCGGCTCAAATTTGAACAAGTTTAAATGAATAAATATCCTTTTTTTTTAAATGGTACACCCTGTATATTTTCATGTTATTTAATAGAGTAATAAAAACACTAAAAGTTTTGTTCAATATATCCTATACCTATTTATAATAGTTTTTGAGATATTTCAGTTTTTCTTATTTTCCATACTTTTTTACAGAAATAGTCTTCATTATCATAGTAGCCATGGCAAAAACAATGTAAAAGAACATTTTTCTGTGTGTCAAATTTATAACCGCAATCGCTTCTTTTGGTTTTTATGTAGTGTAGTTTGGTTTTTTTTGCATTCATCTTATATTGTAAAATGAATTTTCCAAAGAATGAGTTAATAAATATGATTTATACAATAGGAGAGGCTCAAAAAAATTGCCTTCTTGCTCAAAGAATTTACAAAATGAAGTATCCTGATCGACGCCAGCCTAATACCCATACTTTTCAAAACTTAGTGCACAGATTTGATTCTTCTGGTACTGTTGATTATCCAAAACGTAAAGTGGTCAACAAAGCAGTAACTAATGAAGAAAAAGAACTACAAGTATTGTTAAATGTTCAGGAAAATCCTTATATAGGTAGCCGTCAGTTAGCAGCATTATGTGAAACATCACAATCCACCGCTAATCGTACTACCAAGAAATATAGGTATCATCCATATCACATGGAATTACACCAAGAATTGCATGGACAGGATTTTTAAAGTCGTGTAAACTTTTGTCGTACAATAAATGCGGAGATTCAATTAAATCCAAATTTGTTATGCAAGGTAATGTTTAGTGATGAAGCTACTTTTAGAAGTAATGGTGCCGTAAATAGACGCAATATGCATTATTATGCCACAGAAAACCCATTTTGGATTAGAGAGGTGCAACATCAAAACCACTGGTCATTAAATGTTTGGTGTGGTATTCATCATAATCGAATTATTGGACCCCACTTTTTTAATGAACCACTAAGTGGCCATAGTTACCTGAACTTTCTACAAGAAGAACTACCCCAACTGCTTCAAGGTCTCGATAGAGATGAGCTCGACAGTATATGGTTCCAGCACGATGGTGCGCCTCCGCATTACCATCGTGAAGTTCGTGCGTTTTTGGACCAACGATATCCGCAAAAATGGATTGGACGTGGGGGTTTCATTGAGTGACCATCAAGGTCTTGCGACATCACCCCATTAGATTTCTTCCTATGGGGTTATATTAAAAATAAGGTGTATGTTAATCCACCAACAACAGTGGAAGATATGCGAAACAGGATTAGGGATACCTGTAGAACAATAACGCCACTAATTTTGTCCAGGGTCCGAGAAAATCTGCAAAAAAGACTAAATTTGTGCATTGCACAAGAGGGTCGTTTATTCGAACACTTATTAAAAAGAAATAATTAATCTCAGTATTTAATAGGTAATTTTTTTGTTTCAATTTAGTATAAAAGTAAATATGTATTTGCCTTGTCGTTATTGTTGTGTTAATTTTTTCACATTATGTTTAATTAAACTATTGCCGTTGTAATATAACGAATAATGTATTTCATCATATTTAACCACATTCTGTTTGTTTCTGTAGTTTCTTTTTATTATTTTACATGGCTACTATGATAATGAAGACTATTTCTGTAAAAAAGTATGGAAAATAAGAAAAACTGAAATATCTCAAAAACTATTATAGGTATAGGATATATTGAACAAAACTTTTAGGGTTTTTATTACTCTATTAAATAACATGAAAATATACAGGGTGTGCCATTTAAAAAAAAAAGATATTTATTCATTTAAACTTGTTCAAATTTGAGCCGATGCGTTCAACACCCTGTAGCTTTTATTGCAAATATTAGGTAAAAATTATGTTAACTTGTCCTTGGCCTTGCTAAATTCCAAATTTGAATATATTTGTCACAAAATTGAAAACGTTATTTAGAATTGAATTGATGCTCGAAAATGTGACTTTTTTTCTTTAAACTTAATTATCTCAGAAACTATAAAGTTTGTTATAGTAAACCCTTAATTAAAAAGATTTAAAATTATAAGCTAAATCGAAAATACGATTCGTATATAGGGTGTTCTATTTAAAAAAATACAACTTTATGCTGTCCTAGTTTTTTGGCTCACCCTGTAGAGTCCTAAATATTTTTAAAATCTGCGTAAAAATAAACTGTATCAAACAATAAATATAGTTTTTTTGTTAATTTCACCGAAAAGGCACAAACCTACTTCATCCAATCGTTGACTCACCCTGTACATAATATAGATAGTACAATAAGGATAACATAGTCTATAAATCAGTCATAAATATTTAGAACAAAAAATTGCCATTAAATAAATCAAATTTGTTTTTCAGGTGATCATAAAGGGAAGAATTGTAGTACACTAATTTAACGAAATGAAAATGGACAAGACGTATGGAGAGGTTGAGTGACGAAGAATCTTTTTGAATGAAGAAGACCTACACCGTGGAGCGCCAATGTCAAGAGAATCTATAAAAACTTGATGGCAACTGCTGAGTGCAAAATCTTGAAAAAAGGCTAGTAGGGGACAAAACGTAGGCTGAATGATGATGATGATGAAGATGATAACTTTTCAAAGTATATTTATGCTGAAAAAAAATGGTCAATTCTGGGGAGATGAAATGTAACTGGATTATTACCAAAACTATTAAATATAGATTGTGTTATACACAGTTGTTTATGTTAATATTAACCAACAAGGCCTAATAAATAATGCACAGCTTTGGTTTAACAGTAATTCTGGTTGAAATTATTCATTATAGCGCCAGTCGTGACCACAAAAATACTAGTGATCTTAGGAAAGCATTTTTGTATAGATAGGCAAATCGTTATTCTAGTTATACTGTGTCGGGTACTGTAGCAATAAAATTGTTTCGATTCAACAGAAAGTAAATCCAGTTGATTTTATTTTTGGACAAAAAATAATAAAATATTAATGGTCGATCACCAGAATAAGTTGATTATATTTAACGAACCTGTTGAATCTTCACATGGATCTCCTTTACAAGGCTTACGTGTTACGGGTCTAAGGAGGTTTTTACAGGCATTTCCGGCTGGCTTTTTGGTACCATACCAAACACATTGTAATATCCTATATTTTTCTCCTTCTTGTTCGCATTCTGCTGAACACTGTAAATAACAAATTTCGGTAATTTAAACGACGTCTTTAAGTCATTACACTACCCGACAAACGTATAACAAAGTGTTTTTGTTCCTTTGAATTAAACATACATTTAGTAGGTTCTTCAATAAGTTTTGTCGTTTGATAAGAAAAACACGATTTTATGGTTTGAATTACATTTTATTATTCAATTTAATCTCCCCGAACTTCAATTGACTTATTCCAATTATCTTTTAATTTATGGAGTCCATCTCTGAAGTGAGAATCTGGAAGACTGTCGAAATACGTTTCCAAGGCTGGTATTACCACTTCGTTCGATGAAAATCGCTTTCCATGCATGAATTTTTTGAGTTGTGAGAACAATCAGAAGTCAGAGAGAGCTAAATCGAATAGGGTGGATGTTGCAACAATTCGAACTTTAATTCACTGATTTTCGCAATGTTACAATAATAATCTGAGTTTATTGTTTTACCAGTTTGGAGGTAATCTACGAACAAAATTCCTTTTGTATCCCAAAAAAACTGATGCTAATACTTTCTTGGTCACAGCTTTCTGAAACCCAAAAGTTCAGTCTAAATATTGCTCACACTGCCTTATGAGATTCCTAGGGCTTCTATTAAATCTCTCTCTTGGTTAATTGATGATCTTTCGAACCAGATCCTTTATTTTCGCTATGACTTCAGATGGTGATGCACTTTTAGGCTTGTACGACCACGTTTAAATTCAGTCACCCATTTTTCTACCGTTCTAATTGAAGGTAAAGAGTCCTAATAAATTTTTAACAATCGTTTAAGAATTTGTTTTGGTGCTACACTTTCCAAAAATAAAAATTTTAACACAGCACGATATTCATCTTTTTTTTTCCATTGTAAAAAAATATTAGGACACGTCAACTTTGAACAACTGTAAATACATACACGAATAAGTTAATGAAAAATAAAACGACGAACCTAATAGCGCCATCTCTTATCGAACGACAAAACTTATTGAACAACCTGGTATATATAGACCTTTAGTCTTTTATATTTTTTTTACTAAATGAACAGTATTTTTTGCAAATGTGTATTGACTATAAACATCTTATTTTACATATATTTTATATATATATATATATATATATATATATATATATATATATATATATATATATATATGAAGTAAAATACGAACAGTAGTTGCAAATTTCGTTCCATCATATCCTTTCCGTGTTAGAGGTTGCACAATTTGAATGAATTGCTACAGAACACAATTCATCCCATGACACCACCATCGAGATGATGGCCTACCTGTACCACCATACCGAGAAGAAAGTATGAACCTACCCTCCCCGCTATAGTGATACGGCAGAGGGTGGATGTGCAGAGGTACATGTTTCGTCTTTACTAGACTCATCAGGGTACCGACATGCACCTGTTTGTGCAAAGGACAGGTCGGAAGGAAGCATGCAACACTGAACGCGGCTTCGCCGACCTCCCGCCGAATGGCATATATATGTTTATGAGGCTTTCACGGATTCCTCCGTGTGAGATGCAATAGCAGTGGATATATACACATTATGCCGTTGTAGTGCTGAAATCACATTCAGCAGACGTACAACTATATGCAACTCCGTGAATAGATGAAGTAAAATACGAACAGTAGTTGCAAACTTCGTTCCATCATATCCTTTCCGTGTTAGTGGTACAGGTAGGCCATCATCTCGATGGTGGTGTCATGGGATGAATTGTGTTCTGTAGCAATTCATTCAAATTGTGCAACCTCTAACACGGAAAGGATATGATGGAACGAAGTTTGCAACTACTGTTCGTATTTTACTTCATCTATTCACCGAGTTGCATATAGTTGTACGTCTGCTGAATGTGATTTCAGCACTACAACGGCATAATGTGGATATATCCACTGCTATTGCATCTCACACGGAGGAATCCGTGAAAGCCTCATAAACATACATACATATATATATATATATATATATATATATATATATATATATATATATATATATATATATATACCGGGTGTCTCAGACCACCCGTCCACCCCTTTTAAAATCTAGGGAAACGGGTTTTTTGAGAATTTCAAAATTTTGTACAACTATGTTGGGTATGCCGAGACCCCCAATTTCGACCCCGGGAATGAAAAGGGTGGAACCTTAAAATAAAGGTCAAATATAAAGGTCAAAACAAAAAGATCAAAGTATTTCGTAAAATGTTTTATACAAAAGTTGTTGGTTTAGCACGGGAACTAAGTGCCAGCGGCCTTGAATATAATATTGACCTTGATCTTCAAGGTCATTTGAAGATTAATTTCAAAATTTGAAAATTAATCCTCCAATTTGACCCCCGGAAATGATAAGACCTATCAATTTTACAGTAATTTCATCATCAGATATGATCTTGACCTCAAGGTTAAGGTCCAATATCAAGGTCATTTTAAGGTCAAATGAAGATCATCAACGTAATTATTTTATTAAATGTTTCATACTAAAGTTGTAAAATTACAAAGTTGCTATCACATTACTTTGATCTTGTTGGCAAAAACTGTATTTAGTACGACTACATGCATGATTCCCTACTTTTAGCACTATCCAGGAACGACGTGGACGCAGTAGTTTTTGTTCTCTTCGGGGTGCTTGTTTCATAATTTGTTGCATAGGATCCGATTCCGTTGTAAAAATATGTTTCAATTAAAAAAAAAACTTCCGGTCTGAAAAACTCACTTCCGGTCGGAACCGGAAATTGTGTATGCCACCAATCGAAAGAGGGTACCTGACATAGCTATACAAAATTTTGAAATTCCAAGTGGTGAACGGGTAGTCTAAGGCACCCGGTATATATATATAATTTGAATACAGCGAAATGGAACTTATAATTAGGGAAATTTCTTGCCTCGCAAATTGAAATATAATATTAATCCCATATTGGGAATACAAATTTTAATACCTTTGACCAACTTCCAGCTTTCCATTTTCCTATACATTTTTCGTTGAAGCATTCTTGACGTTGTCCTGGCTTTTGGTAGGGATCACATTTGTTCATATCAACTGTTAAATTACCACCTATTTGACATTTAACTGCTCTTTTTTGGATAGCTAAAACAAAAAATAATTTTAAAAAACCAAAACTTCAGTAAGAAATAAATAAATCTATCTGCCGTATTTAGATAGTAGTTATATATGTATTATCCTTTCAAGCAGAGAAAAGGAAAGAATAGATACAAATAGTTTGTTTCCTGCAAACACAACTGTGGTCCTCTCTGCATATGCATTTCGACCACCTTATGGTCCCGTTAGTGGAGCTGCATCGAATCAAGACGAGAATGTTGGTCTGGAACATGGAGGGCATCAGAAAGGAATTTATCAAGTTATTCCCTAGAAGAAGCTGTAGCACTGCTCACTTCCTCTAATTTTACTCGCGGTCAATATAATACTCTAAGAAATAGAGCTAAGTTCACGGATACCACTTATATCCTCCATGTTATAAAGTTTTAGATACGAAAAATGGGTTTTATCCACAAGAAATATCAATAACCGAAAAAAATTAGAAGTTCCTTTACAGAAACCATTTGATAAAACCTGTGAAAGTATTTTAAAATGTATTACTATTGAATCCAAAGTTACTCCGTCATTACTTTTAATGTGCAAGTGGGGATTTCATGGAAGCTCGGGATATGCCTCCTACAAACACCAAAATCAAGATACACCACTAGCAGAGGGCAGTCTTTTCACAACTTCACTGGTACCTCTTCAACTTGTTGATGTAAGTTCAAAAGAAACCGTGTAAAATATCTAAAAGATACTGCCGGTCATTAAGGCTACAATGGGTACCTGAAACATCTAAAATATATATTCTAGAAGAAGTATGTGTTAACAATGAAATTAAACTTTTAGTGCCATACAGATCAATAGTTGGACTTATAAACTTTAATTTATTTTTAATTATGGCAATAGTAAAGTATGTTAAGCATTGAAAAATACATAAAATATGAGTTGTTATATTTACAGCGTCAAAGTTTCACAAATGAACGATATAGTGTCTCTTCGTAAATGACCAGTTCAAGAACACATTTTGAAATTTAGCCATCTGTATTACATGCATATATTCGATATTCTGAATGCTTGTTGCATGTAGCATACAGACTCGACTTCAAAACATGGAAAGTATTCAAAGATTACAGGGAGACATTTGAGGTACCAAGACGGTTTTTACAAACTGTATTCCGGTAAAAAATGCCACTTTTAGTAGATATTCCAACATCTGGTTTTGGAAATACAAATGATAGCAACACTGCCAGGCGTTTTTCTTATTAAATTTGGCTTTGCTGGCAGAGATAACTGGAATAAACGATGACCTAATTAATCGATTTGGAGTAATTTTGCAGACAATTAACAGTGGCCAAAAAATAGATCATGAAAACTTGGAGCAGTACTGTCTAAAAACAGCTGAAGCTGAACAGTACGTTTTGTGAAACAGTTGGTATTATATGCCACTTTCTGTGCGTACAAGTTACTTATACACGGACCAATCATAGCTCAGCAAGCTTTAGTTTCAATTGATCACCAGAAAGATTACTTCACAAAAAGTCAATGAAGATTTGTTTTGCAGACTAATTTTTAGTTCTGATCTATACTTAAGCTTAGACGAGAACAACGTAAGAAAATGGATAGTAATATTAAATTTAATAAAAATTAATCAAGAAGACCAAGAAATTATATCCCAAAATGATACCGATGAAGAAGAAGATGACGAAAAGAGCAAGAATTTGATGGTTTTATTTTTTTACTTTTTTTCGCGATGTCATTAATCTTAACCTTTTGGTGGTTGAAACCGACAACTCATAAAAACTTTCACAAACAGCATAATTGGCAGTATGTCTAGTCTCCCCCTATAAATATTAGAAATATTTTTGACAATTACTTTCAAAGATATTAATTTCGATCGAGTTTTTCCGATTCTAAATCACTGTGCATTGAACTTTATATTTTCAATGGTGGCTATTAGGTTTTGCATAAATTTCTTGTTGTACTTATTTAATAATTTTAATTAGGTTACAATGGGCCGTAAACATTGCTAATTAATTAGCAAGGAGTTTACAAAATAACGAGTTTAATAAATATTAATTCACAAATTATGAATTTACTCGAAACATAGATGAACAATTCCTATATCGAGGATCTAAACTCAATAATTTAGAAGCAGAAATTATCATTTTATTGTAATTTGTTTTTCTTTCTTGTCAATGTTACTATTTTTACATTACAGTTTATTTGCGACATTATCCAAGAAGCGCAGTTTTTAAAATAAAAAACAAATTATTAGCAATGAGTACTCTGGCAAAAGTTTAAGTCCACAAAACATAGAGTATATAATTTTTCCGATAAAAAATCTTGAAATCACCAAAAATAAAATATTAAGTCAAGATCTAGGAATAATGATTTTTCATCTCAATAAAAATCAAAATAATATGAAGTTTTTAATAAAAAAAATAGAGTTGAATACCTGTATGGAATGCTATACATTTAGATTTCTCGCAATTACTCCATTCAGAAGTGGTCCATAGGGGACATTCGTCAAATCCACATTTTCTAGTTGTTTTTGGTATTTGTAGACCTGCATCTTCACACAAATTGTTGTCTGCACCCTGAGTTGTATTATGAAGTTTAACAAAACACCTAAAATAGATATTTCAACGATTTAATAATATATCGATACAAAAATTTTATTTTTAAACATTCGTAATTATTAATAAGGCAATTTAAAAACAACAACAAAGTTTGTATTGGATTAGTTAAGAAGTACTGTCTACTCAAAGTAAGATTATCAGCTGTTAGATCTAACCTTGCCGTCCTCTTTTGAAAACCATTCCCACCACACGTCTCCGAACACCTTGACCAATCAGTCAGGATCCATTCAAACTTCAAGTTTTCCTTTGTCCCTTTTCCTAATACAACTTCATTAACTTCATCTGATGACGTGGCAGGAAGAGCTTTATCCGTTGCTACAATTTGCTCCTGGCTTCCTGGAAAGGTAACCATACGATGTTCTCTTGAAGTCTGTGGCTTGAGACCGAGAATCTGGAATGGCCAAAAGTCCTATTTTTCTGATTAATATTATAGTGACAAAAAGCTTTAAATTGCTAAATTATGGTATGACACGACACTTGACACTGTAATACCCAAAAAGTTTTTCGTAAAACACATATCCTATCAGATATTTTTATTGCAAGGTATTTGCGTTATAAGAGTGAAACGAAAAAGTAAATTAATTGTTGTTAACTAATTCAAACTTTCTTTGTTACATGTTACTTCTATAAAAATCAAGAACATCGTATACCAAGAGCGACCATATAAAGGTACCTTATTTTAATACAATTCCAAAGTCATGAAGCATTAAAATCGATCTTAAAATTTACCACTATTTGGTATGAACATTATCAAATATTGGCAAGTTAGTGGGGTTGCAGTCTTGTATGGCTACGGTTTGAATTGAAGAAAAACCCTTTCGAGTATTTATTATGCTCTTCATCAAGACAATCTACAATTAATATGTTAATTAATATTAAATTAATTAATTATATCATAAAGTAAACTCACCAATGTGGATTTAAGTTGAAAACAGGAAAATACATTACTCAATAGAAAATTATATTTACATCTTTTTTTATATTTATTAATTTTATGCACAAGCGCGTCCTAAACTTATGAAAAAGTGTGACAAAAATAAACTTATAGAATTGGTATGAAACGAAAAAAGAAGAGATGAAAATATTAAAATATGAGAAAACTGTCAAATAAGGATAGATCTATTGCATATTATTTAGTTTTTACTTTTTTGGGTTTCGGTCATATTATTACTTTATAAAAAAATTAACACATGTTTTTTTTCTGACGTTTCGGTTTATTTTATTGATTAAACCATCTTCAGAGAATTACTGTAAATATGAAAAGGAATATGTAAATTTATGCTATATAAACTGAAAATTTTTACTTTCTTACCTAATGTTAACCGGTGGTTCATTTGAACAACTTACATTTAACTATTTTATTACTTTAATACAATATTAAACACTTCTTATTTAATATAAATATAAATAT
This sequence comes from Diaprepes abbreviatus, assembly GCA_034092305.1. Lineage (NCBI taxonomy): Eukaryota > Metazoa > Arthropoda > Insecta > Coleoptera > Curculionidae > Diaprepes > Diaprepes abbreviatus. Next base: position 187,399 of record JASJET010000424.1, read on the forward strand.
AGAAAACTATTATTTTTTGATGCATTTTTTTCACATCTGGTTTGTTGTGCTTTTGACAGAGTACTACCAAAGGGTTTGAAAGTTTCTGGACCATCTGCAATTTTATTGCCCTATTAGATCCGTATATACATTACTCAGTTCATTTGTGTCCGTTCTGAAATTCATTGTACCGGGTGTTCTTTTAATATGGATCATTTCTTTAATATTCCTTTTTTTGTAATTAATTTATTTGTCTAAAATCTCCACGTTGTTAAAATCGATGTTGTGCATGTTATCAATTGCATGTTTGGCTAAGGCGGTTTTATTATCGTTATTGTGATGTCTAATGCTGTATTTGTGATTTTGTATTCTATTTTTTAAATACTGTTTGGTTTGACCGACATATGTTTGGTTGCAATCTAAGCAATTGATCTTGTAAATGACATTTGTTTGTTCGTCTTTAGGGATATCAGGTTTAAGTTTTGTGTACAGGTTTTTGAAATTATTAGAAGGTTTTTCAGCTATTTGAATATCATATGGTTTTAGCACTTTTTTAATGGGATTAGTAATTTCTGGTATATACGGCAATGATATGTATTTTTGGGTTGATGGAACATTGCTTTTTGTTGGCTGATTGTTATTATAGATTTTATCTACTCGGCTTTTTATTATGGGTTCAACAAATTTCTTTGGGTAATTGTTTTTCGCTAAAGTGTCTTTAACTTTTTTTAAATTTTGCGGTCTAAATTGTGGATGGGAAAATTTGATAGCTCTATCGGTTAGTGCTGTGACCACACTCTTTTTGTATTTTATCGGTGCTACAGAATTGTAATTTAGGTATCTCCCTGACCATACCGGTTTTGTGTACCAGTTCGTTTTTATTTTACCATTGTGATCATATTGAATAGTAATGTCGAGGAAATTAATGGCTTTATTATTTTCTTTTTCTAATGTAAATTGTATTTTATTATGATAAATATTAAATTTATTGAGGGTGTACTGAACTTTGTCTTCCGGTATGCATAATATACAGTCGTCGACGTATCTTTTAAAGAAAAAAGGTTTGTAATTTAGTTGTTTAATTACACTTTCTTCTAGAAGTTCCATGACAAGGTTTGCTATTGTTGCAGATATTGGTGAACCCATGGCAACACCGTAGATTTGTGAAAAGAAAGAATCTTGAAAGCGAAAAAAGGTTTGCGTTAAACATAATTTGGTAGCTTCAATAAAATCATTTTTTGTTAATGGTGTGAAGTTTTTTATTTTTTCCCAATAATTTTCTATGCTTTGAATAGCTAAGTTAATGGGGATATTAGTGTATAGGGATACCACATCAAAAGATACTAATATGTGACCTTGAGGGATAGTTTTATTTTTAATATAGTCGCAAAATTCCCATGAGTTTTTGACATAATAATCATTTTTACCTAGAAGTTTACTGATCTTTTCACAAATCTACGGTGTTGCCATGGGTTCACCAATATCTGCAACAATAGCAAACCTTGTCATAGAACTTCTAGAAGAAAGTGTAATTAAACAACTAAATTACAAACCTTTTTTCTTTAAAAGATACGTCGACGACTGTATATTATGCATACCGGAAGACAAAGTTCAGTACACCCTCAATAAATTCAATAGTTATCATAATAAAATACAATTTACATTAGAAAAAGAAAATAATAAAGCCATTAATTTCCTCGACATTACTATTCAATATGATTACAATGGTAAAATAAAAACAAACTGGTACACAAAACCGGTATGGTCAGGGAGATACCTAAATTACAATTCTGTAGCACCCATAAAATACAAAAAGAGTGTGGTCACAGCACTAACCGATAGAGCTATCAAATTTTCCCATCCACAATTTAGACCGCAAAATTTAAAAAAAGTTAAAGACACTTTAGCGAAAAACAATTACCCAAAGAAATTTGTTGAACCCATAATAAAAAGCCGAGTAGATAAAATCTATAATAACAATCAGCCAACAAAAAGCAATGTTCCATCAACCCAAAAATACATATCATTGCCGTATATACCAGAAATTACTAATCCCATTAAAAAAGTGCTAAAACCATATGATATTCAAATAGCTGAAAAACCTTCTAATAATTTCAAAAACCTGTACACAAAACTTAAACCTGATATCCCCAAAGACGAACAAACAAATGTCATTTACAAGATCAATTGCTTAGATTGCAACCAAACATATGTCGGTCAAACCAAACAGTATTTAAAAAATAGAATACAAAATCACAAATACAGCATTAGACATCACAATGACGATAATAAAACCGCCTTAGCCAAACATGCAATTGATAACATGCACAACATCGATTTTAACAACGTGGAGATTTTAGACAAATAAATTAATTACAAAAAAAGGAATATTAAAGAAATGATCCATATTAAAAGAACACCCGGTACAATGAATTTCAGAACGGACACAAATGACCTGAGTAATGTATATACGAATCTAATAGGGCAATAAAATTGCAGATGGTCCAGAAACTTTCAAACCCTTTGGTAGTACTCTGTCAAAAGCACAACAAACCAGATGTGAAAAAAATGCATCAAAAAATAATAGTTTTCTATATTTATATTTATATTAAATAAGAAGTGTTTAATATTGTATTAAAGTAATAAAATAGTTAAATGTAAGTTGTTCAAATGAACCACCGGTTAACATTAGGTAAGAAAGTAAAAATTTTCAGTTTATATAGCATAAATTTACATATTCCTTTTCATATTTACAGTAATTCTCTGAAGATGGTTTAATCAATAAAATAAACCGAAACGTCAGAAAAAAACATGTGTTAATTTTTTTTATAAAGTAATAATATGACCGAAACCCAAAAAAGTAAAAACTAATTAATAACTACACGGTCAACAAATAGAAACAAAATTGCATATTATGTGAGTGAGAGTGAGAGCGGAGTAACGAGTTAAGAATAGGCGCAGGACATGCGTGTCTTCATCGTACCTACAGGGTAGTGAGAAAGTATGGGTAATAATCTTATTAATTAATATTATTAATTTAAGGATTTAATGTTTTACTTATCTTTTGATTTTATATAATTATTATTCATCAGGGGCGGGAAAATCCATTAATGATAGAAATTATTCCTTTTGTAATTTTAAAATATCATGGTAAATAAAGCTCAAATTTTGAGTATCAGTTCTTTTGTTTATATTAACTCTATTGAGGTGTATGTGTATCATTTCTAAAAAAGTTCTTTTAGCATATATATTTTCCCTATCCAAAATTTCAGCTCCACTCCAGTCCATGATGTGATTGTTTTCGATTACATGTTGTGACAAGGCACAACTTTTTACATTTCTGTTACGACCACTTTTGTGTGATATAATTTTGCCTTTAAGATTTCTGGATTTCTGATCTATATAGGTTAAATCATATTCTAGGCAAGGGATGCTATATACAACATTACTAATCTCACCCAACTCCAGGGGAGTACATTAAACTAAAAGTTTTAATTTGCTTCTTGCGAACGTATTTAACCTATGACAGACATCCAGAAATCTTAAAGGCAGAATTACATCACACGAAAGTGATTGTAACAGAAATGTAAAAAGTTGTGCATTGTCACAACTTGTTATCGAAAACAATCACATGATGGGTAGAGCTGAAATTTATAATATATATATATATATATATATATATATATATATATATATATATATATATATTTCAAAAGAACTTTCTTAGAAATGGTACACATACACCTCAATAAAGTTAATATGAACAAAAAAAAACTGCTTTATTTACTATTATATTAAAATTACAAAAAAAAGAATTTCTATTATTAACGGATTCTCCCGCCCTTGATGAATAATAATTATACGAAGTTGAAAGATAAGTAAAACATTAAATGCATAAATTAATAATATTGACTATTAAGGTTATTACCCATACTTTCTTACTACCCTGTAGGTATGATGAAGACATGCATGTCCGGCATCTGTTCTTAACTCGTTACTCCGTTCTCATTTTGACTCACAGAAAAACAATAGATTTATCCGTATTTGACACTCTTCTCTTATTTTAATTTTTTTATCTTTTTTTTTGTTTCATACCAGTTCTATAGGTTTATCTTTGTCGCACTTTTTCATAAGCTTAGGACACGCATGTCGACAAGTGCCTAAAACTAATAAATATAAAAAAGATGTAAATGTAAAAAAAACCAAATTCCTCAACTTGTTAAATGTCGATCATTTCCATTTGGTTCAGCAAAAATGTAATTTATAATTATTAACTATTATTTTTCAATTTTCTACTGAGTAATGTTTCTTCCTGTTCTCAACTTAAATCCACATTGGGGAGTTTACTTTAAGATATAATTAGTTAACTTAATATTAATTAACATATTAATTGTAGATTTTCCTGATCAAGAGCATAATAAATACTCGAAAGCTTGACTAACAAAAAAGGGTGTTTCTTCAATTCAACCCGTAGCCATACAAGACTGCAACCCCACTAACTTTTTTATATTTTTTCTTAACTAGTCAGTCGCGACTACTTTTACTTATATATATATATATATATATATATATATATATATATATATATATATATATATATATATATATATATATATATATATATATACAATAAAAAGTATGCTCCTGCATAAACGTTTTTCCATGGATATATGGACAATTGAATTTTGTTTTCGACGGGGACATATTTGGAAATATTTCGCATAATGAATCTGTAAATACATGTATAAATGAATGGATACATCTATTTATTTATATTTAAAGTAATAATGTAACGAAAAAATAAAAAAATATATATAATGTACACTGACAAAAAAAACACATCAATTTTGAGGTAAAGATAAGATAAGCCGTTTTTTAAATGCATGTAATATTAATGCATTAAATTTAATAATTTTTGCATTAACTCTAATGTAATTATACATTAAATCTGGTATGTTTTCAGTTACTTTATTGAAATTTAAGGTAATATTCAATTAAATTTAATATAAAAAACTTTAATTTCAAAGTACATGTAACTTATTCACGATTTAAGGTAGAAAAATCATAAAATTTTAGTAAAGAACGTACATTAGATTTAAGGTTATTTTTAACAGTCTACAACATACATCCACATATGTGACAGATTTCATATATACTTTAAACCACGTTTAAATAAAATGTTATTAAATGTACAGAAAAATGTATTTGGAATATTGATAAATTAATGTATCCATTTATTTCCTTATTTCTCTATTTATAGGTTCATTATGCGATGCATTTCCACTTATGAAATATAGTCTTAGCGCTTGGTATGAGTAGTCCGCGGTTCGCTTCTCCTCCGCTGTTTGTAGCCCCCCCTACCATGACTTTGCTCAGTTTCAGACGCTATTCCATGCGTATCCCACTATGTTCGGGCGTATGTTTAGCATATTTCAACAAATTTACACGAAAATCCCAAATAGACGAATTGTAGCTCATAATTTGTACTTTCAGAATCCGTTTGGTAAATTTAAATCGTACCTTTAAGGTTAATATCGTGGCATTGACAAAAATGCTCTAAATTGTTTATATTGCAATTATGTAAAAACACCAATGTAACAAATTTCATCTCCCGTCGGTTTAAAGTACACCCAATAAACCTTTTCCCGAAAAATCTACGTTTAATATTGGAAATTACCAAAGATATGAATTAAAAAAAAAATTTTTACTTTTTTTCCGACTTTTCTCGGTGAAAAATCATTCGAACAGGTAAGTTTTTTAATTATTCACAAATGACCATTGAAAATAGCACGATTCTTTTAATACTTTCCATTATATAAGCAAAAAAAACAAAAAAAGTCCCCTTTTTTTAGCGTTTTTATTGTTTAAAAAGTCTCATTGCTCAGTTCGAGTTGGATTAAGTTTTTTAATCATCTATGGACTACCCTTTAAATTACCGTGCAGGAAGTTTGCAGTTAAATTTTTTTTACATGAAAAAATCTCTATTGATTGGGCTACAGAGTGTATAATGAAAAACCCCCGAGGAAGTCTCGTAGTTATATTTAACTTTAACTAACGGAACTTTGGAAATATTTTACAAAATTGTTTGAAATCCATTTAGTTCAATTCGAATCGACAAACTAAAATTAATGCAACAAGCAGCAATAAATGATCCGACTTTGTCAAACTTTACTCTATATATCCAAAACTTTCCAGACTTTCGTAAGAATATTATAGTATTATTTTTCAGACAGCACAGACATTTTGCTACAAAATATAAGGGTGAAAAACTCATTCAAAATCTTTTTACGATATTGTGCTCTAAAGTATTATAAATAAAGAACGAAATTTAAATATATTTTGGTAATAACAGTTTGCAAACTGAATAAATGATAGATTATAGAACTTATTGAAAAGTATAAGAAAACAAAAGTGAACGGATTGGTAAGAAAATTAGAGCAGTTAAAAAACAATTATTTTTATAATATTTCTTTAGAATAACATACAACTTTAAATTATTTTAACCTTTACTTTTTCAAGATATTTGAAGTTAAATGTTTTAATGTAACGTTTTTTATATTTAAATACTCTAAAACTTCCCCGTTGCCAATTTTTTTAAGAAATCTTCAGACTATATTGTTACGAATAACTGAAAGTAACTGACTGATACGCGCTCGTATATAAAGGGTGAGTCAACGATTGGATGAAGTAAGTTTGTGCCTTTTCGGTGAAATTTACAAAGAAACTATATTTATTGTATGATACAGTTTATTTTTACGCAGATTTTAAAAATATTTAGGACTCTACAGGGTGAGCCAAAAAACTAGGACAGCATAAAGTTGTATTTTTTTAAATAGAACACCCTACATACGAATCGTATTTTCGATTTAGCTTATAATTTTAAATCTTTTTTATTAAGGGTTTACTATAACAAAACTTTATAGTTTCTGAGATAATTAAGTTTAAAGAAAAAAAGTCACATTTTCAAGCATCAATTCAATCCTAAATAACGTTTTCAATTTTGTGACAAATATATTCAAATTTGGAATTTAGCAAGGCCAAGGACAAGTTAACATAATTTTTATCTAATATTTGCAATAAAAGCTACAGGGTGTTGAACACATCGGCTCAAATTTGAACAAGTTTAAATGAATAAATATCTTTTTTTTTTTTAAATGGTACACCCTGTATATTTTCATGTTATTTAATAGAGTAATAAAAACCCTAAAAGTTTTGTTCAATATATCCTATACCTATTTATAATAGTTTTTTGAGATATTTCAGTTTTTCTTATTTTCCATCCATCATAGTAGCCATGGCAAAAACAATGTAAAAGAACATTTTTCTGTCTGTCAAATTTATAACCGCAATGGCTTCTTTTGGTTTTTATGTAGTGTAGTTTGGTTTTTTTTGCATTCATCTTATATTGTAAAATGAATTTTCCAAAGAATGAGTTAATAGATATGATTTATACAATAGGAGAGGCTCAAAAAAATTGCCTTCTTGCTCAAAGAATTTACAAAATGAAGTATCCTGATCGACGCCAGCCTAATACCCATACTTGTCAAAACTTAATGCAAAGATTTGATTCTTCTGGTACTGTTGATTATCCAAAACGTAAAATGGTCAACAAACCAGTAACTAATGAAGAAAAAGAACTACAAGTATTGTTAAATGTTCAGGAAAATCCTTATATTGGTAGCCGTCAGTTAGCAGCATTATGTGAAACATCACAATCCACCGCTAATCGTACTACCAAGAAACATAGGTATCATCCATATCACATGGAATTACACCAAGAATTGCATGGACAGGATTTTGAAAGTCGTGTAAACTTTTGTCGTACAATAAATGTGGAGATTCAATTAAATCCAAATTTATTATGCAAGGTAATGTTTAGTGATGAAGCTACTTTTAGAAGTAACGGTGCCGTAAATAGACGCAACATGCATTATTATGCCACAGAAAACCCAACACTTATTAAAAAGAAATAATTAATCTCAGTATTTAATAGGTAATTTTTTTTGTTTCAATTTAGTATAAAAGTAAATATGTATTTGCCTTGTCGTTATTGTTGTGTTAATTTTTTCACATTATGTTTAATTAAACTATTGCCGTTGTAATATAACGAATAATGTATTTCATTATATTTAACCACATTCTGTTTGTTTCTGTAGTTTATTTTTATTATTTTACATGGCTACTATGATAATGAAGACTATTTCTGTAAAAAAGTATGGAAAATAAGAAAAACTGAAATATCTCAAAAACTATTATAAATAGGTATAGGATATATTGAACAAAACTTTTAGGGTTTTTATTACTCTATTAAATAACATGAAAATATACAGGGTGTACCATTTAAAAAAAAAAAGATATTTATTCATTTAAACTTGTTCAAATTTGAGCCGATGCGTTCAACACCCTGTAGCTTTTATTGCCAATATTAGGTAAAAATTATGTTAACTCGTCCTTGGCCTTGCTAAATTCCAAATTTGAATATATTTGTCACAAAATTAAAAACGTTATTTAGGATTGAATTGATGCTTGAAAATGTGACTTTTTTTCTTTAAACTTAATTATCTCAGAAACTATAAAGTTTTGTTATAGTAAACCCTTAAAGCTAAATCGAAAATACGATTCGTATATAGGGTGTTCTATTTAAAAAAATACAACTTTATGCTGTTCTAGTTTTTTGGCTCACCCTGTAGAGTCCTAAATATTTTTAGTATCTGCGTAAAAATAAACTGTATCAAACAATAAATATAGTTTCTTTGTTAATTTCACCGAAAAGGCACAAACCTACTTCATCCAATCGTTGACTCACCCTGTACAAATATTCCGTGGCGATGAATAATTTTTACTATGTGTCGAAAAGAATAGGGTATCAATGACTTCTTTTTTTAGATAGATTTCAACTTTTACGCTATAGAATTATACAGGAATTTTTATAGGTTTCCAGGGTGATTTTCCGGGAAACTTATTGATCGATTGTGGGAAAAGTATAATTATTAAGAAGAATCTGAAAATTTGACAGCATACTAACGTGGATGGGGGAGAGCCGGCTAGAATATTTTCAAGATGGCGGCACTTTCGGTTATACCGGAAGTAGATGTCAACTTGCTTATTTTAAATGGAACACCCTATATATTATTGCATTTTTGATTTCTACGTAAAATTCTAGACATATTTCATGTAGAATGTTCTATACTTAAGTTTCACCGTTTTGGACATATTTAAATTTTTATGTCGAAAACTTAACTATAAATGTTTCCTATTTAATTTGGGTTGGTTTTCTTATAGACGAAGATCGACTTTAGAAGTATTTTTATGATATTTGTACATGTTAAAAAAGAAGAACAAAAATTATATTTAAAAAATCGTCAAAAGTCAATTTTTCAAATAGAAAGCCCCAAGTTTATAATTTTATCATATTAAGCATTAAAAATAAGTAACTTTCTATAAGGTTGTCTATTCCAAAAATTTGTAGTTTTCAAAATATTGGCAATTCAACATTTTTCTATTGTAAAAATGCTATTCGGCTTTTAAGTTTTGTTATTAGTTGGCCATGACGGCGAGGAGTGGCGAAATAAAACAATCGAACTCTATAGAATTGTCACTATTTCTTGCCATTTGACATTCATTAATAATAATCATACCGGAGCGATTAAATTACACGCACGAAAATTATTTAAATTTATTTATTACTTATGGAGAATGTGATAGAGTTATTTCAAGAACATGCGATAAATTTGCGATCCGATATCCGAAGAAACAGAAACCAACATTACCAACTGTTAAAAAAATTATAAAAACTTCAAAAATTTTGGATCTATAAAAACTAAAAGAAATACAAATAAGCCAGTTGTTAATAAAATAAAATTACAAACATTTTTGAGTAAATGTTCAAATTGACGCCCTTGAACTTCCAAACATTTTTCGCGCCTAAGCAGGAACTCTTCATGGGTGACTCTTCTTACTGACTGAGGATTAAGTTCTTCAAATGCTATTCTGACACATTGCATGCAATCTTTCATAGTGGTTAATGCGGTGATGTATACTTTATTTTTGATTGTTCCTCAAATAAAAAAAAATAAGTACTGTAAGGTCGGGGGAGCGAGGTGGCCAAAAATGTGGCCCATTCTTGGCTATCCATTGATTATAAAATAAGTTTTGCAGATGATTGTTAACTAAATGACTATTATGTGGAGGCGCCCCATCATGTTGATAAAATAGATTTCTATGATCAGCCAGCGCCAAGTGATCTAAATAGTTCACTACCAAATTTCTCAAGATGTCAAAGTAGCACTCACCTATAAGTTATAAAACGTATTTTGTATCTAGACGTCTTCAAAAATGGCTAACTTACCATTCAGAATTTCTTGGTAGAATTCTAGGGCGACGACGCCGTCATTCCGTCAGCATAACACACGTTAAACTGCCAAGACTCCCGAAAATTTATTTCTCCAAGTAGATTTACATTTAAGTCGCTCCAATAGTGGGAATTGCGTCAATTAAACAATCCATTTTTTGTGAATTTGGCTTCGCCCGACCAAATAATATTATCCAAAAAATCAGCATTTTCTTGTGACCGGAGTAAAATAAATTGACAGAACTCTACTTTCCGTGGAAAATCAGTGCCTTTTAAATGTTGTACTATAGAATATACATAGGGATGAAAATTGTGTTTCCATAAAATCCTTAAAACTGATGTTTGAGATAATCCAGATTCTAATGCTACTTTCCTTGTAGATGTTGTCGTATATGCGGCGAAATATCCTAAAATTGGGATTTCAATATTTTCATTATTAACTGGTTCATTTCTGTTTCTTTTTGCTTTCGTGGATCCAAAGTTCTTAAACTTTTCTATACTCCTTTTAACAGTTGGTGGTGTTGGTTTCTGTTTCCGCGGATATCGGATCGCGAATGTATCGCATGTTCTTGAAATAACTCTATCACATTCTCAATAAATAATAAATAAGTTTAAATAATCTTCGTGCGTGTAATTTAATCGCCCCGGTACGGTTATTGTAAATGACTGTCAAATGGCAAGAAATAGAGACAATTCTGTAGGGATCGATTGTTTTATTTTCGCTACGCCTCGCCGTCATGGCCAACTATTAACAAAACTTAAAAGCCGTATAGCATTTTTACAATAGAAAAATGTTGAATTGCCAATATTTTGAAAACTTCAAATCTTTGGAATAGACAACCTTATGCAAAGTTACTCTTATTTTTAATGCTTCTTCTTCTTCCTCTTGTTATAGGCTTACAGCCTGTTTTTTCCAACTCAATCATTCATCTCATTTCATGTTGAAATCCAGGACTCTCTCCATCTTTTAGGTGGTTTACCTATTGGTCTTCTGGTTTCCGGTGTTCCACCTCGGGCGATTCTCGCTATCCTATTTTGCGCCATTCTTCCTACGTGCTCATTCCAGGCTCTTCTGCGCTTCGGTCCCCATCTTACTATATCCTGCATTCCATGTTCCTCGCGTATTGTTGAATTGCGTATGTGATCTCTTAATGTGTGTCCCGATATTCTTCTTAGTACTTTCATTTCGGCAGTTCTTAGAATTGATTTTGTTTTTGTGTTGTCAGCTCTCGTCTCTATTGCGTACGTCATTATCGGTCGAATACAGGTCTTGTAGATTTTTGTTTTTGCGTCCTTGCTCATGTATGTGTTGTGCCATATTATATCCGCCAGGCTTCCTGAGATTCTATTTGCCTTGTTTACTTGGTTTCTTACTTCTCTTGTTCTGTTTTGGTTTGCGGATATCTCAACTCCTAAGTAATTGAAAGGTCTTAATGCTTAATATGATAAAATTATAAAAATAGGTGCTTTCTATTTGAAAAAATTGACTTTTGACGATCTTTTAAATATAATGTTTATTCACGTTTTTTAACCACTCTGTACTAATAATTTTCAAAATATCATAAAGAGACTACTAAAGTCGGTCTTCGTCTACAAGAAAACTAACCCAAATTAAATAATAAAGACTTTCTTATAAAAAAAAATTATAGTTAAGTTTTGGTCCGCAAATGTCATTTTTGACGTAAAAATTTAAATATGTCCAAAACGGTGAGACTTAAGTATAAAACATTATACATGAAATATGTCTAGAATCTTACGTAGAAATCAAAAATGTAATAATATATAGAAGGTTCTATTTAAAATAAGCAAGTTGACATCTACTTCCGGTATAACCGGAAGTTCCGCCATCTTGAAAATATTTTAGGCGGCTGTCCCCATGCACGTTCATATGCGGTCAAATCCTTCCTAATTATAGTTTTCCCACAATGGATCGATAAATTTCCCAGAGAATTACCCTGTTGATCTATATTGCTATATCTCAGCTTCTAATAAAATTTTTAATTTTTGAAAATACGGTTATTTTTTTCATTAAATAAATAAAATGGCATGGGTCTGAAATTAGTAATTTTGATTTTACGGCGTTATGACCAATTAAATTGTTAACAAAAAATTTCCTGACCACGGGATTGCTTATCATGGGTGCATTCCACTAGGCGCTCACAACGCTCAAAATATTCCTTCAGTCGTTCCACATAACGACTACGGTCGTCGCGGTGAAAACGTCATTAATGACGTCATTCTTCTCGCTCACGCCAAGCTCACAACGACCCATCTGAAAAGGTGGGTCAAAGTGGACGTTCAGAATTTTGGCGCGGTTTTTTAAATTTAAAGACAATTGAATGTAAGAGTTTCAAAATTACAGTGTAACATATGAGAAAAAAATAAGTATAATTTAGTTTAGATTCAAAATACACTGAATTAGATGGTGTAGTCCAATCCACAGAAGGTGTTACTGAAAAATACATTTAAAAAATGTAGTAATTATATACAAGCACATTTATAGAATGTAGTAATTATATAAAATTTACCCTAAAATGACTTGAATTCTTTATCTGAATAACAATTAATAACATTCTCATAATCAATAATACGTGGCCTAAGTTTTCGCTTTTCCTGACTTTGTAAAACTGCATGCCATTCTTCATCTGGACTAGATGAAGTACTTTCTGAAGCATGATTACGATCCACCATTAAATATCCAACTGTCACCACAAAAGATATTTTGATTATTTTTCAACGTAAATTACTTAAAGATTCCTCTAAAATAAAATATAAGAAACTAAATAGTATTTTTCTTTAATATAAAGCAAGTTAACCAATAATTATAACAAATTATTAATATTAAAGCTTAAAAATTATAACATAACCGTTTCAAGCTACTGATTCATTTTCAAATCCGCCATTTGTAATATTTAACTCAACGCTTAAGACGTCCACAATCCCATTCCACTTGGGTTTATGTTTAGAATCCTCACAAGCTAGTGGAACGGGAAAAACTGCTATCATGAGCGTGATCGTTGTGGGTGCTTAGTGGAACGCACCCCATATTGAGTATTTAGATTCAGCAATTCAAAATACATAAGATTTAACTATAAAATTCTATGGATCTGATTGAGTCACATTTAATGCTTGTTTAAGATATTCAGCCAAGAAGTAATTTTTTTAGAAATATTGTATTATGGCATTATTAATTTTTTTACAAAAAAATTCTTCAATCGGAACTGAAGTTCGGAAAAACGCGAAAGAGTTCATTACTCCTTAACTTATTTACATTTACCAAGCATACTCAAATATATATATATATATATATATATATATATATATATATATATATATATATATATATATATATATATATATATATATATATATATTATAATTAGGTTATCTTTTTCTATTTTATTATTTCACAACTCACGATAATTACACAACTTAGGTAAAGTAAAGTTTCTAACCTGTATTTTAGAGATTAATGACAGAAAGTTAGGCATAACACGACTTGCAGAACTGCTGGAATCTCCATAATTCGGGGTATTCAGCAACTCCGAAGAGCTCGAAGGTAAATTCGAGATTTTATCCTGGATGCAGCAAATCGAAAGGAAGCGAACAGTTAGTTGTGTTATTAAGTTAGTAAGATACTAATCTAATTATGCATTACAGTAAACATTTTCAATGTAAAATTATTCGTATTGGTACACATTTTATTCAAACAAAAAAATGTTCGAACATGAAATAAAAATATTATTTTCTGAAGTCCAAACTGGTGTTTTCTTTAGCATATACTAACTGAAAGTACAACCCAATCGACGTTACGATTGGGTTTCGCTTTAATGTACACACTTCAATGATTTGTAAGGTGACAAATTAGTGTTTGCCAAAGATTAGGTATCTCAATACTGGGTTGACTAAAAATTCTATTATAGTTATTAACGTAAGCTGCTTCTATAAATTTCCTCGTTTCCATGTTCGGTTTCATAAATATTGTTGTAGCTTCAGATCATTTTATATGATTTTGTTTATCTCAGGCCTGTTCTGGAATAACAGATGTGTCCCATTTTTGCCAATGAGTTTTCTGATTATTAATTCTAACCTATAAAGGACGCTTGGGTTCTCCAAAAATCACAAAAAGGAAAAACGTCGAAATCTGGTATTGCGAAACGCGCCTGGGGTAAACAACATCCATATATAATGGTATGAAATTTCAGGGTGTCCGGATTTCGTTGTTTTTGCCGGGTGGCTTCGTTATTTTTAATGTTAGTGGGAAGCGGTTTTCGCTACTTTTGCGCGAAACGATAGATGTCGCAGACGGAATTTTCACAGCCCTCTTTGTTTTTTAGATACAGGGGCTTTTTGAAAGTTTGCCATTTTGGAACACCCCTCGTATTTCGGTTATCCTTTTAGTTATGGAAAAGGTAAATATTGACTCTAATAAAGTTTTTCACGTAAAATTCAGTGGTGTCGTTAGTTTTTCTCTAAGTACTACTATTTTTTAGATATAAATCAAACTTGTTTTCGAAAAAAGAATTATTAAGTGTTACATATCATCGAAAAGCTCTTAGTAAGCGGAATGCAACGGCTTATGAATATACGGGGTGTTCCATTAAAAAAATACAAGTTTGATTTACATCTAAAAACAGTACTATTTAAAGAAAAACTAACGAAGCCACTAAATTTTAAGTGAAAAACTTTATTTGTGTCAATATTTACCTTTTTGATAACTAAAAAGATAACCGAAATACGGAGGGTGTCCCAAAATGGCAAATTTTCTAAAAAACCCTGTATCTAAAAAACTAAGAGTCCTGTGAAAATTCTGTCTGCGGCATCTTTCGTTTTACGCAAAAATAGCAACACTTTGGGAAAACCGCATCCCGCTAACTAACTTTAAAAATAGCGGAGCTACCCGGCAAAAACAATGAAATCCAGACACCCTTTACATATACGGAACCCAACATGACAAAGAAGATTTATAGAAGCAGCTTATAACAAAAATAACAACGAAAACTTCAGAAAACCTTGCGTTGAGATACCTCATTGCTAACATTAAATCATTAAGGTGGACACAGTTTATACAGGGTGTGTCATATAATGGGGTTTTTGGTGACGCTCTCTTCAGATAAAGTAACAGCGATCTTGTGCGACTTACAGTTATACCGGAAGTTGTCTAAAACTTATTTAAAATGGATCACCCTCTGTCATATTTTTTTGTATTCCTTTCTTCATTTTCGATAACTTTCATTGAAAGTTTTTGGTCCCACTTAAGCCGTTTTTGAGAATATATATATATATATATATATATATATATATATATATATATATATATAGATATAGATATACGACAATTCGCGTCAATCTGATCAGAGCTATGACCAAAATTGGACGCAACCAAAAAAATCCGCCAAGGGCTCATTTTAAAGCATAGAGCGTCTACTTTCAAATGCCGAATGCGCCTTTAAAAAATCCAACATGGTGGCTCCAATATGGCGGCCGGAACCAGGAGAAAAATCGAGTGTAGAACAATAAAGGCTTATAAAAATAAAAATTCGCAACCAACCGGATCGTTTTTGGCTCAAATTATTGCTGATGGACGCCTCTAAAAAGTTGGTGTGGTAGGTTGACAAAATCCAATATGGCGGATCCAATATGGCACTCAAAAATCCAATATTATGTCCGAATTCTTGAAAATCAATCAATTTGCACAAAATTTGGTATAAGGGGGTTTTTGGGTCGCTGATCACGAAACTGAGGTCGAATTTCTAAAATTCTCAAGTTCAATATGGCGGATCCAATATGGCAGAGGTATTTTTCGAAAATCAACAGATTTGCACCAAATTTAGTATATGGGAGTTTTGGGTGTTGCTGATTACGAATCCGAGGTTAGGTTTGTCAAATTCAAGATGGCGGAACCAAGATGGTGGACATTTTTGAAAATCAACCGATTTGTACATAAATTCTAAATGTATTTTTCCGAACTCGAAGCACTTGGAGGGGAGGTTGTTTGAAGATAGATTAATTAGGCGTCTAGGACTGTTGAATTGGCCACTAAGGTTGCCCGATCTAACACCATTTGGGGAATAATACAGCAAAGGATTTACTCCACGTTCGTGGAAGAACTAGTAGCTTGAATAAGAAGAACATTTAACCAACTCGATCCTCCTAAATTTACTGCCCATCACCGCAACTTTGTATAAAATGTATAAAAATCTAAATTTTCTTCTGTTGATTGGTGGTAAGTTAGGACATCTTTCATTGAAAACTCTGCATGTTCTACTTATAATTCTGTTACACTCGGCATGAATAAATTTTAGCTACACATACTTAGGGTTAAAAATAACAAATGATGGTACACTGGATAAAGCAATAAAGGAAAGGAGCACTCAAGGCAGGAGAGCTATAGCTATGATGAACGGAATTCTATGGGACCAGCAGGTATCAAAAACTAATAAACATCGAATATTTAATACGATAGTAAAAAGTATTATCACATATAGCAGCGAAGTGTGGCAAATCAAACAGAGGACGGAGGGTCAACTAAGAGCTACTGAAATGGACTACTGGAGACGTGCGGCAGGTAAATCAAGGATGGATAGAGTGACCAACGAAAGAATTAAGGAGATTATGGGAGTTACACATGACATAGTGGACGACATTAAAATTAAACAACTTACGTGGTATGGACATGTTCAAAGGATGCCTGAAGAACGGCTCCCAAAGCAGATATTAGAATGAAAACCACGAGGAAGACGGAAACCAGGAAGACCAAGAAGAAGTTGGAGAGGAGGAATTGACGAAGAAATCAGGATAAGGCAACTGGATAACGATCTTTGGCAAGATCGGGATCAGTGGCGACTGGAAATCGGAAGAAGTAGAAGGACGTTATAAACCGACTATATATATATATATATATATATATATATATATATATATATATATATATATATAAGAAAGAAATGTAAAAAAATATAACATATAGAATGATTCATTTAAAATAAGTAAGTTTCGGACAACTTCCGGTATAACCGGAAGTTGCACAAGATCGTTGTTACTTCATTTAAAAAGTGCATCGCTGAAAACCCAGTTACACAAAATTGCAGGATTCAAATTGCATTATTTCCCGAGATATTCTAATAGACGATCACCGTGAGACCCCCTGTATATAAGACAAAACTTTCAGTTGATACTTGAGAAGGATTACTGGCAGATTGTTGCCAGCCACTCGTTAGAGATGTTCCACCACCATATTAAATTTTTGCAATACTGTGAAAATTGTTATTTGTGTTAATCTTTTGACAACATTGTAAACCGACACCAATAATTTTCCATATAAATGATTGAATTGAATAAATAACTCTATAATTAACTAACTAAATTACACTATCATAACAATATTATAGTAAGTTAATCTAAAAAATCTATCTATGAACCGAACAGTGGTTTTTTAATTACCTGGTGTTTATTTCCAGATTCTTCCGTAGTTTGGGAGTCCAGTACATATCCATCCAAAGTTAGACTAGAAGATGTAGATGTAGGCGTAAATAACCTAAAGAAAAAAAAATCTATTATTGAAGCTTCACTGACTTTAACAACGTTGCCTTTAAATATTCTTATTTTTCTTTGTTTCATTTAATATTTTTCTTTCAATAAAAATTTAATTAACAATCCGCCTTTAAAAAAAATGTAATTTTTTCCATTACAAACAATTATATTCGATATTTCTTGTAAATAATAATAAAGCTTTCGTAAAAAAAGTTTTGCCCGCAGTTTAATAACTCCATTTGTCTTGCGGTTTAAAATGATTTTCCCCGCTACAAACTCTTTGATCCTTTCTTTTAATTAAATTTGTGAATAATAAATAATTAGGTTTTCCATTTTCTTACTTATAATGCTTTTTCTTTGTTCCATCTGGCCTTTGTTCGTGGGATTGGTCGTCGGCGTATATCGGCTTGCCTTCAGTCTTCGCGGCATTCATTCCCGAAATTAGGTCCGTTTTGTAATGTTTCTGGATTTCTTCAGATGTGGGAAACTCGCCCGGTTTAGGTCGTACTGATATGACAATACTAGCTGTCGATTTACCTTTAAAAAATTATATTACATATTATTAGTTGACTGTATTCAAAGAAAAAAATAATTTTGCCGCGAAACGGTAGTTTCCACGATAGAAATCCTAAAAACACAATATTTTTCTTTATTTTTTAAGGAGTTTTATTTTTATTTAATAATAAAAATTTAATTAAATCCCCTTCAAGTCACACAACAACGAACACCAATCAAAGTAAATGATAACACTCCATACTAACGTCATCGTTGGTACTCCGTCCTGATACGGTTATTCTTTTGAGTCATTATTACTTTCAGTTCTATCTGCCTAGTGGATCTTTAAAAAGCATTTGATAGAGTTCGACTTAAAGACGTCTTGCAAATACTTCAGGAAAATGGCGTTAACCACAACATATTACGGTAATTGAAGAGCTAAATAAAAACAATAAGACACGCATAAAGACACAACAAGGAGTAACAGAGGAAATACCTATCATGACGGGAATACGACAGTATGAGTCCATTTCTCTTTAATTTAATTATGGACAAGATAATTTAAAATGTAAAAGAAGTCAATGGAGGATACAAAATGGGACGAAAATCTTTAAAAATCTCATGTTTTGCCGACGACGGCTTACTATTGGCAGAAAATGAAGACGATTTGCAACGACTACTATACCGATTCCAGACCACATCAAAAAATTTAAATATGGAAATATCTATAGAAAAGACCGACAGGATGGTAATTTCAAAAGATCCTGTCAGATGCAAATTGGTGGTGAAGAACCATCCTATCAGACAAAGCATGTCTTGCAGATACCTGGGCGTTGATGTATCAAGCAATAAAAATCATACCAGGAAGTCAGAGCACAGGTTAACAAGGCCTCAAGGATATCAGGATGATCAGGATGCCTGAGGGACATAATTTGGAAAAATAAGTATATGTATGTCCACAGAGAGCAAAGTGCGCATCTACAGAACTGTGATAACACCAGTACTAACTTATGCATCGGAAACTCGAGCCGAAACATCTAAAACAAAAAGTATGCTACGAACGGCTGAAATGAAAACGTTAAGAACAATCAAAGGAGTAACCCTGAGAGATCAAATAAGTTCCGAAATAAGGGGAGAGCTCAAGGTGCCTGATGTGGTACGGTTCATAAGGTCAAGGCGCAGATATTGGAGGAACCATGTGGACAGAATGGGCGACGATCGATGGGCAAAATGGGCTAAGAACGAGATACCAAACACTAGAAGACCCACTGGTCGACCTCCAAAACGATGATACGAATGTTGGACATCAACATCACAGGAGGCTTAATATAGCAGAAAAACAAGATGTCGTCTTAAATAAAAGAGGAAGAAGAAGTTCTATCACTTGAAGTAATCATGATTACTTCGACCTAATGACAAATAAATGCATGTTCAAAAGAACATGAAGTTATGTCACATTTGTGATCGCTGTAGTTAATATTTTATAATCATTTGCATGTAATTTCTTCGAAATTTGGTTTCTACTTCCTTTGAAAACGATTCTAAGAAGTTTTCCGATGATGAAAGTGGATTTATTAAGGCAAATAGTTCGAATTTGCATATAACTGATTGTTTTATGGTGGCCAATTTCTTCGCAACAAACAGTACCTTCGCTCTGCTGAATTTAGAAATGTGAAGACTTCCATGTAAGTAATTTATCAAGAATTGTTATGTCCGCAACCGATAATAAATACATTATAGTAATCATGGATATTTATAAGCTCAAAACTAAAATGAAACGAGTAGTGCCGGGCTAGCTGAAGTCACATTTTCCCAATATTTTACGAACGTGGAACGTGAATAAATAACTTTTCAGGTGTTTTAATTGTAGTACTTGTACCATGAGGCACCGCACAATACTTAAAATACCTTAGAACTCATCTTTTATCACAAAAATTACGAAAAAAATTTATATGTACTTGTCAGTTGACCAGTGTGACGTAACAGTGGTCAAGTGACAAGTATTGGCGTTTTGGAGGGAAATTTGAAACGGAATTTTAAATTTATGATTTTTGCATGATTTTAAACATTTCCTCAAAAATAGTCGACATCGCAATTATAGTTAAATGAACCTTTACAGCCGGATTTGCTAAAAGGTTTTTTAAGATCTTTTGGTTCGCCAGCTTTGTTTCACTTATAATATTCTTATAGGGCGTGCACGTGTTGATATACCTAATAGACAATTCGTTTCAAGAGATAAAGAAATCTATATATAATCCTCTTATACTATTTTTGATCATACCTATCGGCTTTTTTCAAAATAAAATTTTCATATCAAGGAGTACAATTTTGAAGGTAGTTCACTCAAACGACTTTTCTTAGGAATGTGATCGAATTTGAATATATAGTTTACAAAAATGTCATTTATTTAATTAAAAACAAACGAAATTTTTTAATCGTCTGTGAGACGAAATATTAACAATTAAAATATGCATAAATAACATCCTGGAGGTCACTACATATAATAAAATGCCAATACATTTTGGAATATCTCAAAAACGGTTTTTACCATATTTTTTAAAAACTAATGCAACGTAGATCCAAAAATTATGAATATTTTAGAAAAAAACCCGGAATTTCTTGACCGTTGTGTTTAGAAAATACAGATTTTTTAAATCAAAATAATTTGAAACATTTGAGGCGTAGAAGGGGAACAGTGATCACAACTTGGCAACGCGCGATAATTCAAACCAAGGAAGTTGGAAGGGATATGGAAAACTACAAAAATAGGCTAAATGCCTAAAAAAGTGTTCCACCATGCAGAAAATAAATGTTCGCACGGTTCGCCCGTGAGAATTTTTTTAGTAAAACAACTTTTTCCATTTCGCTGAAAATGTGATGGCAGATTGTCGACAGGAACGCGCGGCTGTGAAATTTTGTTTCCTGTTGGAGAAATCAGCCGCGGAAACTACTGTAATGCTTAAGACTGCGTAAGGGGATGCTGCCCTAAGTAAAACCAGAGTTTACGAGTGGTTTTCACGTTTTAAAAATGGAGAAATATCAATTGAAGACCGACCCCGATCAGGACGCCCCTCAACGTCAAGAAGTGATGACAACGTCGACAAAATTAATGCCCTCGTACGTAAAGATCGTCGCCGAACCATTGATCAACCCTGTGAGATGTCTGGATTGTCATGGAGTTCAATTCAGAGGATTATATCCAAAGATTTGCACATGAGAAGGGTTGCAGCTAAAATTGTCCCGCATCTTCTCAAAGACGAGCAAAGGGAGCGTCGATTTCAGGCATGTTTTGAGCTTCAAAATTAGCTCGAAGAGGATCCTGAATTTTTCCCAAGGTGATGCTATGGATACGACCTCGAAACAAAGCAGCAATAAAGCCTGTGGAAGACAGCTATCTTTCCTCGCCCCAAAAAAGCTCGCCAAGTGAAGTCAAACATCAAGACAATGCTCATTTGTTTCTTCGATTGCAGAGGAGTAGTGCACGCGGATTTCGTTCCCCCCGGTCAAAATGTCAACCAGAAGTTCTACTTGAAGGTTTCGAAAAGATTGAGGGAGAGTATTCGGAAGAAAAGGGCAGATCTTTGGCGCATAGATGACTGGTTCTTCCATCATGACAACGCCCTGGCCTACACCGCCCTCTCTGTAAAGCAGTTTTTGACTAATAATGATATGACACCGATTGTCTACACCCCACTCCCCCCCACTCACCGGATCTAGTCCCATGTCACTTCTTTTAATTCCCCAGACCCAAAAAGGATATGAAAGGAAAGCGTTTTGCCACTGTGGAGGAGGTAAAACGAAAATTAATGAAAGACTTATAGGACATCCCGATAAGTGAATTTAAAAACTGTTTTGAACAATGGAAGAATCGTTTGGAGAAGTGCGTTGTGGTCATTGGAGAATACTTTGAAGGTGATCAAAATTTGGTGTAAAAATATTAAGAAATAAAGAAGATATGACGAAATTTCCGTTTTTTTGGTCCCTCTTCGTATATATATATATATATATATATATACAGTGCCTTCATTTCAAAACGAACCATCCTTAATAACTTTGTTAAATAGAAAAATTAAAAAAAAAGAAAAAACACGTCAATTTAGATATACAGGGGGAAGTTTAATTTTGCATTTGTTAAAAGTCTGTCAATCACCTCCTCACCTCCAGCTAACCTCACTTTGATATGTCAAATAGGAACCCCCACCTTGTGACACATCATTGTAAGCAGCATAAAATTGTCTATCCAACCGTATAAAAAAAATTAAATCGGTTGACGTACAAGCGAATAGTGTGCAAAAATGTCTTGTAATAATGCATAATATATCGGCCTCGAACTTTGGTATGTCAAATGATTACCCTATAGTGTGATACATCATTTTAAAGGACGTACGATCTGCTATTCAACGATGTCAAAAAAAATTAAGTTAATAGACGTTATAGGCAATTAGGATGCAAAAATGTGTGTTAAATATAAGCAGTTTATTCAGTTTTATTCAGTTGAAGAAAATTATTTTATTAAATGTTCAAAATGTGCGCCGTTATTAGCGAGACAATAAAAAAGCCTATTTTGAAATTCCCCACGAACATTGGCAAGGGTTTCTCTGCTAATTCCTCTACATTCCCGAACAATTCGATCTTTTAAATCGTCAATATTTTCAGGTGGGGTTTTATAAACCTTGCTTTTTAAATACCCCCAAAGAAAAAAGTCTAGAGGGGTTAGGTCTGGAGACCGTGCTGGTCATTCAATTGCACCACGTCTGCCAATCCACGTCCCTGGAAAATGTTCATCAAGCCACTCTCGAATTGCCAAAGCGTAGTGCGGGGGAGCTCCATCTTGCTGGAAATGCAAATTATTTTCATTTAGTACCATAACAGCATTTTCATCCACTTGATTTTCTAAATATTGCACCATGGCAGGGTATATTGTGTTTTCTAAAAGGTTTAAATAAATTTGCCCAATTAAATTATCTTCCAAAAAAAATGGCCCGATGATTTCATTGCCATAAATTCCTGCCCACACGTTAATTTTTTCGGGATATTGAGTATGCCCTTCTCGGAAAAGGTGCGGATTTTCATTATCCCAGTATCTGCAGTTATGTCTGTTAACCAGTCCATTTAGAAAAAAAGTTGATTCATCACTAAAGCAGATATTCTTAGGTAAATGGGGGTCCTCGTCAATTCGTTGGCACATTAATTCGCAAAATTGAATTCTCCTATCAAAATCGTCTTCTCCGAGTTCTTGAAGAATTTGAATTTTGTAGGGAAAAAACTTATTTTGTTTTAAAACTTTATGCACAGAGCCAGCAGAAATGTTGGTTAAATCTGCGACCTTTGAGATGGATAAAGTTGGATCTATTGCAAACTGTCGTAGTACCTCGATTTGGCATGCTTCATCTACAACCCTTTTCTCAATAGATTTTTTATTACAAACGGATCCCGTTTCTTCAAACTTTCGTACCAATTCGAGTACATATTTATGGCCCACGTTTTTGTCTTGATGCCTCTCGTTAAATGCTCTGGCGGTTCTACGAGCGCACCGATCTTCAGCTCCATAGAGAAAAATTATTTCTATTCTTTCGGCTAGCGTATACACCATTTATATTCACGTTTCAACTAGGCGTCACAATGACAATTTTAACAATAATAAACAACTGGTGTTTAAAGATCTTAAAAATTTTATTTATTGCAGTGATTTTTTGTACCTATCAGGTACCGCAAAAAATATCATTGAAATAAATACACTAGATTGATTAGACTGCAATGAATTTTGCGATGAATTTTAAAACAGGCTTAGTTTTTTTCTCGCAAATATTTTAACTGTTTATTATTTTAAAAAAATATTTATTTTAAATTTAAAATAATATTTTACTCTATGAAGTAGCCATTTGACATAATAAAGTTTAATGTGATAAGGTGTCTATTATTACCACACATCTTTTCTTACTATTCGCTTGTACATCAACAGATTTTGTTTTTTTTTATTGGCTAAATAGGAGATAGTATGCCCTTTAAAATGATGTATCACACTATAGGGTAATCATTTGACATACTAAAGTTCGAGGCCGATATATTATGCATTATTACAAGACATTTTTGCACACTGTTCGCTTGTACGTCAACCGATTTAATTTTTTTATACGGTTGGATTGACAATTTTATGCTGCTTACAATGATGTGTCACAAGGTGGGGGTTCCCATTTGACATATCAAAGTGAGGTTAGCTGGAGGTGAGGAGGTGATTGACAGACTTTTAACAAATGAAAAATTAAACTTCCCCCTGTATATCTAAATTGACGTGTTTTTTCTTTTTTTTAAATTTTTCTATTTAACAAAGTTATTAAGGATGGTTCGTTTTGAAATGAAGGCACTGTATATATATATATATATATATATATATATATATATATATATATATATATATATATATATATATATATATATATATATATATATATATATATATATATACCGACACCGGTACACACCTTTGATGATTTTTCTACGAGTTAGAATAAAGTTCGAACTACTAGATGGAGCCCCATCAGGAACTGTGTCAACTTGTCATCCAAGAGGTTGGATACAAAGTGACATTTTCGTCGAGTGGCTTTATCATTTTATTACAAATGTGAAGCCCAAAAAAGAGGAATATGTCTTGCTTTTCTTAGACGAACACAAAAGTCACACACAAAATATACCTTTGATTGATAAGGTAAGAGAAAATGGCGTTATAATCCTGAATTTACCACCACATTGCACGTCTAAGCTACAACTTGTTGAAGTCAGTTTTATGGGCCCTTAGCACATATTACATAGAGGAAATAAATATGTGGCTTCGTAAAAATCCAGGCGGAGTGGTTTAAAATATCAAAACTCTTTGGATCAACATATTGCAAGGTAAATCATTAAAGAAAAACATTTTTAGTATCAAATTTAGGGGTGATTTTTAACCCTAGAAATGCAGTTTAGCAGTAGTAAATAAACACGTGTTAATTATTTTTTATGTACTTTAATATATTACAGAATGAATGAGGTCGGAGGTTGACACTTAAAACGCTCCTTCTAAGTTGGAACTTGTTGGAGACATGGTTATATAATTAAGAAGGAAATTTATCCGGATAAATTTTTTTTTTTTAGAATTAAAACATTCTAAATTTAAAATTAGTAAATGCTGCGGAATTACGAGCCATATTTGTTGGTATTTTCAACATAACAATGCAAATTGTTGATGGCCTTTTTGGAGTATTTTAAATATTATTACATTTTCGTATTTAATTATAATATTGTGAAGTAATATAAAATACAAATATTCAATAAATAATTATTAAATTCCTGGAGCTTTAACATATGAAGGGAAAATAATTTAAATCGTGTGTGTATTGGCAGTTGCGACAGAAATTTAATTTTTTTAAATTGAGTTTTTAAGAATTCTAATTTTTTGTTTTATTTTTGATATGTTAAATAATAGAGATAATTATGTCGTAAAATAATTATCGACGAGCTTGAATCATATCGTTATTAGTGTATTTTCGCTGACATTAAGGGTTATGTTGAAGGCAAAAATCACCGACCTTACGTATCTCATTCTAAATAAGCCAAGTATTTTCTTAGGCTGCTAACTTTGGAAATCAATTTCTGGCTACGAACTGCAGCAAGATCCAGATAAAAAAGAATACTCAATGATAATATGTATTAACAGAATTATAAAACAATGCAACAAATGTGAATATATAAATGGGTGACGAACATACAGGGTGTCTCACGTCCATTGAAATATGTCGGGAAGCAATGCGATTTAAAGCCTGCAAATTTGTATAACGAGGTTTTTGGTGACACACTCTTCAGATGAAGTAACAGCGATCTTGTGCGACTTCCGGTTGTACCGGAAGTCGTCCGAAACTCACTTATTTTAAATGGATCACCCTGTATGTTGTATTAATTGTATCCTTTTCTTCAATTTCGATAACTTTTATTCAAAGTTGTTTTGCCCTACTTTAGGCGTTTTTGAGGAAATTTTTTTTCCAAATTTTGAACTTTAACAAGGTATCGTTTCAAATATAAAATAATGAAACTCAGAACTCCGGTTGTGGCGTTAGATATTACACTGGACAACAACCAAAATGTATCTAAAATAAAATCGACTAAATCTTACCATTTTTGGTGTGCTAAAACCGAAACTACACTTTTCTTTTTAATATTCTTCTTATATATTAACAATATAACCGCAAGAATGCACGTGGTATATTTGTATTGTTAAAACAATAGAGGGAGGGCTGCGACGCTGCCACATATATGTTTCCCCCCGAGTTAAGGAAATTTTGTACAACTTGGCAATACCGCATGGGGATGTCAAGGGATGACCTCCATATACGAAGCCTCAACCCTCAAGAGCTTAAAATAAGGAGATTTAGGGCCATTTAAACCCATGAACCATTCAGTGTTTTAATCTCGTGAAGTAAAATTAAACGTCGGGTAATAATTCCAATTTGACACGGTCTAAGCTCAAGAGTCATGATTTTCAACGTAGTATTAGTTTGTTTATCATGGCCTTTTTGCCAAAAATCACTAAAACTGATCGGTATATGGAGGAATTCGTAATTAAATTGAAAACTGTTTTAGATGGCTATGGAGACACCCTATCTGGAAAGATAGATAATTTTGTTGCATATCTACTGAATGAATCAACAACGTAGCATCGTATTTGAGAAAATATAGTTTCTTAAAATTTTTTTGATAGAGCTTTAAATTTGTGACTTTCTACTTCCCTGTATCTAAAATGTCACTTTCCGATAATTCATTATCGAACACAATAATATCTAAAGTCACAACCAGAATTTCGAGTTTCACTATTTTATTTTTGAAACCATATTCAATTTTAGGCGACACCTTGTTAAAGCTCAAAATTTGGAAAAAATATTTTTTTCCTCAAATACGGTTAGAGTAGGGCAAAAAACTTTGAGTAAAAGTTATCGGAAATGAAGAGAGGAATACAAAAAAGGTTAATATACAGTGTGATCCATTTAAAACAAGTAAGTTTTGGACAACCACCAGTATAACCGAAAAAGATCACTGTTACTTGGTCTGAAGATAGACGAAAACCTTATTATACAAATTTGCAAGGTTCAAATCGCATTACTTTACGAGATATTCTAATGGACGGTAATTGTGAAACATCCTGTATGCTGACGAACCACTTTCGAGTGGATACCCATAGAAAAAAACCGAAATTGAATCCCAATATTACTTCTAGTAGGAGCCTTTAAGACAGTAATAAATAAGGAACTAATATTTATCTGAGAAATATAAAAAGAAAACTTAATCTTAATTCAGGGTGTCCGGGAAAATGTAGGAAATCTCCCGAATATGAAAAAAAAACGCTTAAAAGGAATACTACAAGTTCGTATAAACTTTTTTTGTATAAGCCTCCTCTTCGGAGATATAGGTCCCCAAAGAGATGCAATGGAATCAAGTTTTTTTTACATAATTATTGAACCACTGGGTATATTTCAATTTTTTTTATGTATGATGTATACCAGGTACGACCTTTCAAATTACTCTCCATGAAAGTGTTGTGAATTATTCAAAGCTGCAGGGACGGACTAGCTGTGACACTCATGACCCCATTTTTTTATACCCTGTATGATAAGAACTTTGGACAACGTTTTTTACATACCTTTAACTATTAACTAAAAATTATGTACTCTTTGTTCATGTCGCTAATCCTAACCGTTTTCGAAAAAACGTCATTTAATTTCCATCATGTATTTGGTGTATTTCGATAAAAGTTAGTTTTACTAACTAATATTGGCAGCAACCCTCTATATTTATGTATAGTAGAATGGTTGGACTAACCAATTGTTTTTATGGTAGTTGTTTATAATAATAACAACCCCTTATAATTGCTACTCCATAGGTTGAAATAGATAATGTGGTGAATAAAACTCTTTTGGTTTAATACTGGTTTATTATCGAAACTTATGGTGTATCTATCCAAATTAAATCTCTAACCTATTTTCCTAACGTAATAATATTTACAATAACATCGTCGACTAAGTAAAACAATTAATATGAATATTTTAGCATTTATTGACCCAGTTTATTAACGTATTGATTTAACGACATGTGTTGGAATACTGGGTCCCAATATGTAAGATTAAAAAATAAATAAAATCTTAGATTAGACATTGTTCTTATCAAATTACAATCTTATAATAAAAAAATTCGATCCAGAATTAAAGTTTATCTTTTAGTCAAAAACATCTAATTTTGTGAATTGCAGTTCGACCTAGGGTTGCAAAAAATGTGCGTTTATTTTATCAACAGCAAAAACAAAGTATTGTTGCAAACGTTGCCAGGTACGAAAGAAATGAATATCCTGCATTACTCGTCAACTTTCATATCGCTGACATACTGATTTTTTACTTGGATATTAATTTACTGATTTTGGATTTCGTGGTGAAATTAATTGTGAAATAATTCAAAATATGGAATATATGTGTATTAAATGTGCAGATATGCATCTGATGTATAGTCTTGCATCTTGCAATGCTTTGGAAGCCAGGAAGTTATATCATGACATATATTCTACTCGTACTCTTCCAGATCAGAAAACATTTCAACGAAATGACCAACTAAGGGAGAATAATAGGAGATTCCATTTAATAAGGTATTAAATTTCTTTATAATTTTAGGAAATTTTGGGAAAAAAGATCGAGGAAGATCAATACCTACGCCGCAAAAATATTTTAAATACTGTAGGTGACACTCCTTCAACAAGTATTCGAAAATTATCAGTGCAGTTTAATACGTCCAAAAAAAATAGTACATGAAGTTCATCTAGAACAGCTGTTTTATTCATATCATTTGAAAAAAGTGCATGCACAGATATCTGAAGATTTTCTCCGTAGAATGTACTTTGCAAACTGGCTATTGGATCAGTAACGAAATAATGTAAACTTCATTAGCACTATTCTTTTCAAGAAGGAAGCAGGGTTTCTCAAAAATGATATAATAAATTTACACAACTCACATGTATGGGTTGATGAAAATCCTCATGCAACTATTGTTTTGCATCATCAACATCAGTTCAAATCAATTAATGTCTGGACAGGAATCACTGGCAATTTTTTGATTGGACCATTCATAAGATCGGCAAGACTGAATTGAGAACATTATTTGCAGTTCCTTCAGAACGCTTTTCACTATTTAGTAGCGCACTTACCACTTGAAATCTTCCGAAACATGTACTACATGCACGATGGGGCACCACCTCATTTCAGCATTGCTGTGCGCGAGCACCAGAATCACGTCTATCCAAACCGTTGGATAGGTAGAGAAGGACTTATTGCTTGGCCTCCTCGATCTCCCGACCTAACGCCCTTGGATTTTTACCTGTGGGGACACCTCAAAACCTTGCTGTATTCCACTGCGATCGATAGTAGAGATGAACTTCTACAGAGAAACACGTTTCATCAGTTCTCCATTCGTCGTGCCGGCGAGTGTATTAGACTTCACGGAGCCCATGTTGAACCTTCTTACAAAGTTTTTAACCAAGCAGTTAATTTAACTTTTTATTGAAACTATGGTGACAGAGGAAAATTCCTCTTTTTCATATTCAACCTGATCTAAGTTAGGGGACTAACAGTGTAAATAAAATGACGTTTTTTCGAAAACGGTTAGGATTAGCAATATGAATGAAGAATACTTAATTTTTAGTCAATAATTAAAGGTATGTAAACAACGTTGTCTAAAGTTCTTATCATACAGTGCGTAAAAAAAGTGGGGTCACGAGTGTCAGAGCTGGTCCGTCCCTGCAGCTGTGAGCAATTAACAACACTTTCTTCGATAGTAATTTGGAGGGTCTTACCTGATATAAACCATATTAAAAAACATTTGAAATATACCTGCTGGTTCAATAGTTATGTGTAAAAAAACTTGATTTCATTGCAGCTCTCTGAGAGCCCATGCCTCCAAAGAGGGGGCCTATACGAAAAAAGTTTATATGAACTTGTAGTTTTTCTTTCATGTGTTTTTTTCACATCTGAGAGAGTTCTCACATTTTCCCGGACACCCTGAATATAATTATACTTCGTACCGGCCACACAAGTATAAGTTCCCATATCCCTTAACGACAAACTCTGCACCCTTAAAGCTCCCTTTTTGGAGCTCTTGTACTTCTTATTTTGCGGAAGAAAGCTATTATCTTTTTTCCATAGAATTTTCGATTTATCGAATCTTTTGACTGGACATTTGATTTTAACCGTGGTCCCAGTAAAAAGAGTGGCAGCACCTCCAACTTTAACGGTGATTTTCTTTTTCTTAGGGTCGTGTTGTATGAAGGTACTATTCGTAACACTTATGTGTGGTTTATCGCTTTCTATAATGCAACTTTTGGTGTTACAGGGTTTTTTCTCTAGCGGTTTCGGAGTTGGGCACATTCCTATTGGTCGATCGACTGTGTGGTTTTGAGCCATGACTTGCTTGCACTCGACTTTCCTGGTTTTTTCGCCTCCACCGCAAGTTTTCGAGCATCTGGACCATTCGGTAACTTTCCATCTAAAACATTGAAATGTAACTTAATAGATAATTAAGAAACTAGATCAGGGCTTATTTGTAAAATATCGGAGTTTCGTGGATGTGAAATGGAACATGGAGATTTTTGCATGAGAACCTTCAGAATAAAGTTAGGCAACATTGTTATTATTAATAAAAATATAAAATTAACGAAAAAAAAAACTTTTTTTTTTCAACTTTTCTCTAGTGTAACTTTGAAGGTATTCATTTGACAGGAAAGTTGAAAAGGAAAAAAAAATTCGTAATTAAATTTGCCATAAGATAGGGTTAGTCGGAAATCCTAAAATATATTTCCCTTATTGCAAAATGGCATTAATTAAAAAAAAAGGTAAAAAGCAGGTTTTTAATAAATTTTTTACGAATATTTAAATTTCTCTGAGGACCTTCATATTAGAGCAAAGAAAACTTTATGCGATGATAAAATCAAGCGCTAAAATTCGTTAGGATGGGCTCGATAGTTTTTGCACAATAATTTTGCAATACGATTTTGTTTATTTTCGACATAAAACAGGGAACTCAAGTTTTCCAACGCTTTTTTCAAAATCAAAATCGGATGACTTGGACGCCCTCAGGAATTGTTTAAAGACGTTGTTGATATTTTTGCTTATAAACAAATAGATTATCTCAGCGGATTTTCATTGGATTTTTTTTGCAATATATGGTTGGAAAGACGCTTCTTTTCGTGAAAAAAAATTTCAAATCCGTCAATTGGTTTCCGAGATATAAACTGTCAAAGCTGACAGCCTGTTACGGTGAATCTATAAACAATACAGACCTGATTCTTGAACCAAAAACTTTATCTTGCCGAGCTCTTGTTTGATACAAATAATTAAATTTTTATGTTATCAGAAACCTTAATAAAAAATGAAAAGAATATCACCCACTCGCGTGAAAAATTAAAAAAAGGGGTGGGGAGCTCTCATTTTAAAATTGAATTCGAAGATTCAAAATACAGATTTGAAAAAAAAATCATTTTTCGGCTTCTAATGGAGCGATTTTGATCATTAAACTGATGTACCGCCAATAATGGAACTCAAATATCATAATGCCATGTGCCCATCATGCATTCATTTTGTTATAAACAAATGACGTTATTTATGCATCATACTTACATCATACTGCACCCTATAGTATTGGACTTTCCAAGCGAATCTTTGTTTAATAATATAATTAAGCATACTATAACGATATATATTTACTTTAATTGTCAAAATTGTTTAAATAATCATTGTTTAAACAAATTGAAAAAAAAAATCTGGTTTTAAATTATTTTATTCGTAAAATACAGTTATTCTTTATAAATTATATTCAAAAAGTTCAATAAAGCACTCTTAACACTAAATATTATATTATAAACTACTCTATACACATGTCTGTCCAAACGCCACACCAGAATTTTTCAGATCTTCCAACAGTACAATAATCTGATTGACGAATTTGTCATATTCAATGGGGTTCATTATGGTTGGAAGATTGCGCATATTCTGCATATATATTTCCAAAGATTTGGCATAAAGAAAATGACCACTGGCATTTAAATATTGCCACATTCTACGCAAACTTTTTATATGCAATTTCCAGTTACCATTCCTTCCGGAAAAAATGCAGAAAAATATTTGATTAATAAGTAAATATAATGGTGAAATCGACATTAATTCAAACTGAAAAACTTGTTTCCAAATTGATTTTATTTGCATGTTAATTATACATACAATGTCGTGCATATTTATAACAATACAATTTTTGATAACACTGTAACCAGTATCTTTCCACAAACAGGGACACATAATAACTACAGACTAATTCTCTTTAATGCCTATTCTATACCTTTAGAAAGCCAGTTTGAACAGTTGTTTCTTACTCCCGCCCCACTACTTTCATGTTAACGGTTACATTTTAAAGCATCATGCTCTCATCTCCGAAAATACTATATCTTCAAATATTTGTAAAAATATTGTATTACTTATAACTTAAAAACTATTAAGTTTTCATATATGATTTATGTAAAATAATTATTTTATTTTTATCTGTATTTTTCGAATAAAAAAATTTAAAACCTATTTTTTTTTCAATTTGTTTAAACAATGATTGTTTAATCAATTTTGATAATTAAAGTAAATAAATATCGTTATAGTATGCTTAATTATATTAATAAACAAATATTTGTTTGGAAAGTCCAATGCTATAGGGTGCAGTATGCTGTAAGTATGATGCATAAATAACGTCATTTGTTTATAACAAAATAAATACATGATGGGCATATGGCATTATGATATTTGAGTTTCATTATTTGCGGAACATCGATTTAAAAAAATGGTCAAAATCGCTCCATTAGAAGCCGAGAAAATGAACATTTTTTTTTTCAGATATATACAGGGTGTCTCAAAAAAAGTACACATTTGTTTTGCTTATTGCGTGAACGCAACTATTCCGAGCGGCGCGGGGGGTATGTCAATCGGTAGCCTGGCTCTTGGGAATTTAGTCGCTATGGAGCGGACCGTGCTTTGTGCGTACGTGAGTTATACAAAAACGGTAATTCGGCGACTGTAGCGCGTAGAAAATTCTGCAATTTTCGACATATTCGTCACTTAAATGATGCGCCAAGCGCTCGGCTTATTGGAAAATGGGTCCAGAAGTTTGAAGAGACCGGTTCAACACTAGATAAACCAAAATCCGGGCGTTCGAGGTCTTCGAGAACGGTCGAAAACGTAGAGAGTGTTACTCAGTCTGTTCGTGACGATCCAAACGTTTCGATTCGTAAGCGTGCTGTTGCTTTAAATGTGCATAGGTCATCATTATTCCGCATTTTACACAAAGATTTAAAGCTGAACCCCTATAAAATTCAGTTGGTGCAAGAATTGAAGCCTCAGGATGCTGGTCAGAGGCTTGACTTCGTAAACCAGATGACTGAACGCTTTTCAACGTTTACCAACATCTTCTTTTCGGATGAAGCCCATTTTTATCTTAATGGTCATGTAAACAAGCAAAATTACCGCTATTGGAGTGCAAACAATCCAAAACACAAACATCAGAAATCTCTACATTCGCCGAAAGTGACTGTATGGGCTGCGATGTCGGCGCGAGGAATTATCGGCCCGTACTTTTTTGAAGATGAAAGGGAACGCACAGTAACAGTGACTTCAGAGCGGTATGTGGAGATGTTAGACGACTTCTTCGTGCCTGAACTGCAAAATTTTCCTGGCTATAACCAAAGAACATGGTTCCAGCAAGACGGAGCAACTTCACACATGTCCAACATGTCTCTGCCACGAGTGCGTGAAATTTTTCCTGGCAAATTGATCTCAAAGAAAGGTGACATAAGTTGGCCTCCACGCAGTCCTGATTTATCACCTATGGACTTTTTCCTATGGGGTTATGTCAAATCAAAATTTTACGCCAACAAACCGACTTCCCTGGCACAATTAAAAGAAAATATCCGCAACGAAATGGCAGACATCACGGAGAATACCTGCCGAGCCGTCATGGGCAATTTTAGTGCTCGATTAAATGAATGCCGTGAGCGCAACGGATTACATTTGGACGATATCATTTTTAAAAAATAAATTCCCAAATAATGTATTTTAATATGTAATAAACATTTTTTCAATAAAGTCCTGACTTTTTTTTAAATCGATTTTTTAAATGTGAACTTTCTTTTGAGACACCCTGTATTTTGAATCTTCGAACTCAGTTTTAAAATGAGAGCTCCCCACCCCTCTTTTTTTCACTCGCATGGGCGATATTCTTTTCATTTTTTATTGAAGTTTCCGATAACATAAACATTTAAATATTTGTATCAAAAAAGAGCTTGGCAAGACAAAGCTTTTGGTTTAAGAATCAGGTCTGTATTGTTTATAGATTCACCGTAACAGGCTGTCAACTTTGACAGTTTGTATCTCGGAAACCAATTGACGGATTTGAAATTTTTTTCCACGAAAAGAAGCGTCTTTCCAACCATATATTGCAAAAAAAAAACAATAAAAATCCGCCGAGATAATCTATTTGTTTATAAGCAAAAATATCAGCAATGTCTTTAAACAATTTCTGAGGGAGTCCAAGTCATCCGATTTTGATACTGGAAAAAGTATTGGAACACTTGAGTTCCCTGCTATATGTCGAAAATAAATTTAAATACGTTAACGTGATATTTTGTACTCAGACAAACTTGAAAAATGGACAGTTTTTGTAAACGAAATCGGATTGCAAAATTATTGTGCAAAAACTATCGATTCAATCCTAAGGAATTTTAGGGTGTTATTTTATCATGGCATAAAGTTTTCTTTGCCCTAATATGAAGGTCCTCAAAGAAATTTAAATAGTCCAAAAAAATTTATTAAAAACGTGATTTTTTTACCTTTTTTTTTTTTAAAAAAAATATTGCTATTTTGCAATAAGAGAAATATATTTTTAGATATCCGACTAACTCTATCTTATGGTAAATTTAATTACGAAACTTTTCTTCCTCTTCAACTTTTCTCTAAAATGCATACCTTCAAAGCTACACAAGAAAAATTGGAAAAAAAAATCCGTTTTTTTTTTCGTTAATTTTATATTTTTATTAATAAAAACAATGTTGCCCAACTTTTTGAAAAGACGCATATCACAACTATCGTTATTCAGGTTGTTCTGAAGGCTATCACGCAAAAATCTCCATGTTCTATTTCACATCCACCTAAAAACAGATAAGCCCTGGTCTAAACTGGATGTGACATATAATATAATCAGGGATTTGATTTAAATGTTCGTGATGCTTTAAAATCGATCCACTATCTTGAGTTAAGTAAAATTTACAACCGCGTGCCAAGAACTTTAAAATAATAACCCTGGATGTAAATTAGACATTGTTGAAAATAATTACTGGCAAAAATTAAAATCTTTTAAGGCTTAGGAAAAATCCTAAACTTATTTAAGCGTGAATCAGTTAAATGAGTCCTAAAATTAGCAAGATGAGAACGAAACTTGGTAAAAAAGGAAAGAAAGGGCAATTTACCATGGAATTAGTAGTCTTGGGTCGTCGTTTTAACATTCTAATTATACAAGCAATGTTGTAGTTTAATTGGATCAAGAATTTTATCCATAGCATTTTTAATAAAAAAATAAAAACTTATTAAAAAAATACAAAAAATGTCACTGCTCTATTGTGGTGTTACCTAATAGGAAAAAACGCAATGAAATTAAATGTTTTCAAGCTCTCAAAATACAAAATATTGTCAAAATACGTGAGCAAAAGTTACTAATTTTCGTTAACATAATTGCGAATATTTTATAAGAAAAGGTTTACATACCTTACTGGACAATCCAAAACATTACAATACTGTCTATCTGGTGGTGGTGGCTGAGGACATCTGGTAGTAGGTACTACAACTGTGTTGCTTCCTCCCTGTGTTAATTCATGAATGCAATTTACGTCTCTCGTTTGAATGCCAATTCCACAACTTTGAGAACAAGGTGAAAACTCTGTATAGGACCATCGTGGAGGACACGAGTGCTCGTTACAGGCTCTAAAATTTTATTTAATATAAAAAATGCTAATTTTTAACTAATTTCAGAAAAAGAGGGAGATTCTCATTTCGTCTGTCAGTTGTTTGGTGAGCCATATTTTGGGTTTTCAATTGAAACAGAAATTTACAGTTTATTTATTTATATATATATATATATATATATATATATATATATATATATATATATATATATATATATATATATATATATATATATATATATATATATATATACCGGGTGTCAACGAATCTATTAGACAAGTCATAATTTCTAGAGTATTACGTGTATCAAAATGAGAATTGGTACAGGTAAATGTTATGTGAAGAGGAGAGTTTTCGCATATTTTCCACTTTCCGGCCACTTCCGGTTTCACCGGAAATGTCCCCCGTTTTGAATTTTTAAATGGAACACCCTGTATATTTTAACATTTTTGGATTTCTGAGACAATTCTAGATCAGAATGTGACATTTTAAAAACTTTTTATGTCTACTTTATTTTTTTAGAGCCACTTTTAAAATTAGCTATCTATTTGTAAGCTAACTGAAACTTTTATTTAAATAAGTAACAACTTTTATATTTAAATAATGTTAACTACATCATTTAACTTAGTTAGAATGTGTTAAACACTATACTACACTACAATTAAATAAATTAAAAGCATAAAAAATCTATTTAAAAACAAAAACATTTATTTGCGTTCAACGCCTCATACAATTTCTAACTAAATCATCATAATAACAACAACGCCCGGTCTTGCTTTCTTGCTGACTTGGTTTCTCCTCGCCGTTCGCCATGCCTCTTATCTACAAAGGGAATGCCGCCATGTGAAATACCGCTTACAGTCGGCCATCCTGCAAAATTAATGTCCTCATTAATTAAAACTCAACTTTCAAGTAGATCAATCAAATCTTGACGATCTGTGATGTCGCCTTCGTCATCACTCTCGCCTGAATTATATTCATCACCTACACCTGTTGTAGTACTACGATAACGCCGTAAAGAGTCGATCGCCACAACTGCTTTAAAGGACTTATAGCCTCGCACGCCTTTAACTGCAATTATTAAGTACCTGTCATGACCAAGGATCTTAGCAATTCTATAGGGGCCATCATACTTATTGATCATTTTTCGATTCACACCCTTTTCGTTTGAACAGGTACCCGCCTTACGCCATAACACCAAATCACCCACCTTGAAGGTGTCGCCATCAGCTGCAGCTTTACGCCGTTTATCGAATCTCGCCTTCATTTCTTGTTTCGCCTTAGTCAGGTTTTCACTCGCCTTGTGACGCCTTTGGAGAAGAGCAGCTTGTATATTTTCATACGTTTCGCCATTAGCCCCTATAGGTACATTAACTTTTTGCACCTCACCAGATAAGTCTGCATTTACTCCACTCGTGTGTGCAAACATTAATTGTGCAGGAGAGAACCCAGTACTTTTACTCTTGGTATGATTCATACCCCAAACAATCTCGGGTAACTTGGCGTCCCAAGTAACCTCTGATTCAGCACTGGTCTCTATAGCATTCAATAATGTACGGTTCTGCCTCTCCACCTGACCATTCGCCCTAGGAGTTGCAATTGCATTTCGCACATGCTTTACGCCTTTTTCCGCCAGAAATTTAGCAAACGCCTTGCTATCAAAAGCTAGTCCGCGATCTGAAATAATTCGCCTTGGATATCCAAACTCGCCAAATACGCCTCGAAGATTCCATATCGCCTCGGAAGACCGTAAGGTCCTTGTAGGTTTCGCCAATGAGTATTTAGTATATGCATCTATTATCAAGAGCACATACTGGTATCCACGTGTACTTTTAGAAAATGGCCCCAGGTGGTCAATATGAACTGTATGATATGGTATCGCCACCTTATCAATAGGGTGTAATAAACCAGTCGCCTTGCCATGGTTGCCCTTTCCAAACGCACAATTTATACACGCCCCTATATATTTTCTAACAAAACGTCCCATTTTTGGGAACCAATAAGTCTGTTTTATTAATTCCAAACACCTTTCAAACCCTGGATGACCTATGTCATCATGATGCTTACGTACAATAGCAAATTTCGCCATAGAAGGTACATATAATCGATCGCCATGCAAAGTTTTCCTATATAAACGCCCATTCACTACCTTATACACCGCCTTAACGCCCTTATCAGCCATTTCTCGAGTCAAAGCATTCGCCAATACCTGCGCTTTGCTATCTTGGAGTTGAACTGTCAAAAACCAATCATCATCAGATAAAGTCACCATACATACATCTATAGGATTTCTACTTAATGCATCCACATGTTGCATTTTAGAACCAGGACGATATTCAAACTCCATGTCATACTCCTGTAAGGTCATCCACCACCGCGCCACTCGTGGGACAAGGTCTTTCTTAATCATCGTTGCCCTGACTGCAGAACAATCAGTTACCACCTTAAAATGAATACCCACCGAATAAACTCGAAATCGCCTCACTGACTCAACAATTGCTAACGTTTCTAATTCATAACTATGCCAACTTTGCTCCGCCATATTTGTAGCCCTGCTATAGAAAAAGACTGGTTTTAGGACGCCAGTTGTCTGTTTTTGCAACAAGATACCAGCAACACCCATTTTACTAGCATCTGTGTGCAACTCAGTCTCCGCCTGACCATCATACAATGCTAACACAGGCCTTTCACACAGCAAAGTTTTTAATGACTCAAACGCCTGCTGCTCCTGCTCGCCCCATTTCCACAGAACATCTTTTTTCGTAAGATTGGTTAGCACCTTCGCCTTTATTGAAAAGTTACTAATGAACTTCCTAAAGTAACTCGCCAAACCCATAAACTGTCTCACGCCATGTATATCAGTAGGTGTTGGAAAATCTTTAACGGCTTGGATTTTTCTTACACCTGGTTGAACACCTTCAGCACTCACCTCATGCCCCAAATATTCAATAGTATCCTGTAAAAAACTACATTTCGCCAAATTTAGTTTCAGACCCGCCTCTGCTACTAAATTCAACACTCTTTCTAGTAATTCTAAACCTTCCGATATGCTCGCCGACGGAATAAGTATGTCGTCCATGTATGCCAGAACAAGGTCATTCTGCATACCATTCAACATCTTATTCACCACTCTTTGGAAAACAGCTGGCGCATTCGCCAAACCAAATGGAACTCTTAGATACTCATAATGACCGTCTGGGGTTACAAACGCCGTCTTGTGAACCGGGTCCTCGTGCATAGGTACTTGATGGTATCCCTGCGCCAAGTCCAAGGTTGTATAATAGCATTTGCCAGCCAGTCGATCTAACTGATCCTCCACTCGAGGTAATGGCGTCCTATTTTTGACACTAATGGCATTAAGCGCCCTGAAGTCCACACACATTCTAATATCTCCATTCTTTTTAGGTATGAGTACTATAGGACTAGCATACTCCGATTCACTTTCACGTATCACGCCTGCATCTAACAAGTTTTTTACTTTTTCTCGCACTAATGCCCTTTCAGCAAATGACAATCTATAAGGCCGATACACCACAGGCTTATCAATTGTCAAATTAATTTTCATATTGCCCAAATTAGTTATTCCCAGATCATTTTCACCTTGAGAAAAGCATACACTCCATTAGTTCACAAAATTTTTCCAAATCACATTCATTCATCCTACCAATTTTTATTTTGGACATATCAAATTTATTACAAGAAGCATTTAAATTTTGACTTACCACCACCTTTTGTACGCGTATGGTAGGTCCCACCATTATTCCCCTCGCCATTGTCTGCCCCATCTTCCATGACACTGGTTTATGACCCAGATTTACTATAGTAATTATTCCCGAGGTACCACCTTCTAAAATATGATTTCCGTTCGCCACCAGAGCGCCATTATTTTCATATCGCCTCGCCGGGACCCAACACCGCTCGCCTAGGTGCATCCCATCAACGACTACCTCCACCGAAGCTTCACTACCGGGTTCTACAACTACATTCTGCAGCGCCAGCACTCGCCTTGTGATTTTTGCTTCGATGTCGGTCTCGTCAAGGGTGATCCTTTGAATAAATTCTTCAGCACACTCAGTGTTTGATAGCCTCGCCGTGCCATCTTGCACTGTGAGCTGAACGCCTTTGGTAGCTAACGCTGGTTGTCCTAAAAGAAGATCAGCGCCAGCAAGATCACAGTCAGCAATTAACGCCTTAATGCTGAACGAGGCCATGTCCACTGTGATTGGTAAAATTACCTCGCCTTTCACAGTGCACACGCCACCCCCAAAACCTTTTAGTATCACTGAAGATGGCTCCACATGGTACTCGCCTAGTAAGTCGAAACATTCACATGTAATAATGTTTCGTTCACTGCCCGTGTCAATGTACGCCCTAATTCGCCTACCATTTTCAGTAACAGCCAATTTTTTGTAAGTATTATCAATTTCCGCAATGAGTCTCACCTGGTAACGGTTTTGAGAAAATCTCTTTCCTCCTCCTACGGATTCATGCGCCTTGAACCCGCCTGAAGTTGATGATTTCACAGCACCTGAGCCTGCACCATGGCTAGGGCACTGGATTCTGTTGTGTCCAGGCTGTCCACATCTCATGCACCTATCTGCCTTAGGCTTGAGACAGTCCCGACTAATGTGTGAACCAACTTCTTGGCAATTGTAGCACCGAATTCCGCCAGTCGGAGCTATCTTATCTTCTTGCCTTCTTTGAACTTTTGATACATTCGCCGTTGATGTTGAAAGGCGCCTTTTTAAGTCTGAGGAAGTACTCGCCGCCTGGTACCTGTCGAATGAAGATAAAAATCCAGTATACAGCTCATTAGGAGTATTACACCTAAACGCTCTAGCATTCGCCTGCAGATCTCGAGGTAAACCATCAATTAGACACGATAACGCCTTTGTGCCTTTGAGGTCACACCTCTGAATCATTGCTAGCTTCTCGTGGTAATAATGAGTCATGGTTTCACCATTCATTTTGACTCTTGCTAACATCTCCTTTAATAACTGAACAAAATCGTATTCCCTGGGAAACGCCTGCAAAATGGTCGCCTTCCATTCGTCCCAGGTCAGGTCATACGAGTCGAGCCCATTATACCAGTTTCTTGCTGCACCTTGCAATTTAGTCTGCATAAAATAGGCTCTCTCATATTCTGTCCAACCATGAATTTGACCTAACTGATCAATTTTGCTCAGCCATTTTGTAATATTATTGTCTTTATTATCTGGATCGAAGGGCTCAAGAATCTCACCGCCTGCTCTCGCCCCCGACCCAGAATACATTGAACTGCATGCAGAGTTCACCTTACTACATTTATTAGGATTAATATTTGGAACGCCCTCACCTGATTTAGATGTTTTCGCCTTAGCAATTTCGCTTAACGCCTTAGCAGTCTCCTTTGCCACAATTTGCTGTATACTTTCTGCCAATCCGCCTTGCAGAAGCTTGGCAACCATCGCCTCGTTGCCATTTTCGCCCTCACTTTCCTGATTTTCTTCCTCAAAGGGCTCATAATCGTATTCGGAATCTTCGCCCTGATTCCCCTCTTTTGCACTAGCCATTTCACTAATAAAACTAATAAGTTCACCACAAACTTTTTGACGCCTTATTTAAAAACACAAAAACACCCGTGGGCTTATTGCAGATATATCGCACTTCTGAACTAAAAGCATAAAAAATCTATTTAAAAACAAAAACATTTATTTGCGTTCAACGCCTCATACAATTTCTAACTAAATCATCATAATAACAACAACGCCCGGTCTTGCTTTCTTGCTGACTTGGTTTCTCCTCGCCGTTCGCCATGCCTCTTATCTACAAAGGGAATGCCGCCATGTGAAATACCGCTTACAAAATATTATGATTATAATTTATCGGGACATATAAATATGAACCCTACAGACCAACGAATGAGGTCATTCAGCATAAAAATCTTATTTATGGTACATTTGATCTTCAAGCGTCTCCAAATCTTTATAAAATAGAAAAACTATATTAAAAGTTGAATGTGAGATCTGCCAATATCTTTAATGGAAGTCTTCTGTCTGGTCTTTGGTTTCGGTCCCTGTTCTTGAACTGTTCCTCTGTCGTTCAAGTTTCCGGTTTTCTTTCAAATTTAGTTGTCAGGACAGGACGTCTCGCAGTAAAAAAATGGTTATTTTGTGAATTAATACAATAAATAACTGAGTGAATAGTTTGCATAGTGGATTAAGATGATGGTTTTTATTCATACTACGTAGAGTTGTAATTTCCACCGTTTCAAGGTTTATCAGTGCTGGCTTTCGCAATTACTGTATATAAGAGGCATGTATTCCAACTGACGTCAGTATATTACTCTGTATTTGAGTTGCTGTTTTTGTTGATATCCCTTTTTCTTTATATATTAGAATCCTAAAATAGTTGGCTGTTTGTATGCATTTTTGTTTAACAGTTTTAAAGTGTCAATTTAAGATAATTTCGTGGTCTATATTTACACTTAAATATTTGACTGATTGCTTGGTAC
This sequence comes from Diaprepes abbreviatus, assembly GCA_034092305.1. Taxonomy (NCBI): domain Eukaryota; kingdom Metazoa; phylum Arthropoda; class Insecta; order Coleoptera; family Curculionidae; genus Diaprepes; species Diaprepes abbreviatus. The sequence continues at coordinate 230,300 of JASJET010000424.1, forward strand.
ATATTTTTTGGTTATTAAGGTATATAAAATAAATTTAATACAGGAAAAGTACAAATCTTTTAATGGCAATCAATAACTTCACAACAATAACGAAACTTTTTTTTTTTTACTTTTGACGGTTAATTTGACGTACCATGTAATAAAAAAAATTTAATAAAAAAAAAATAATTAATAGATAAATAATAAATAAATAAATAATTTCTCTAAATCACCCAAAAAAAATTGTTATAAAAAAATTTAAAAGAACCAAAAGAAAGAGATGTTTTCTAAACTTGTCAAGTGGCTCTGTAATTGGTCTCTAGCTTTTTGGGCTCCCCCCGGCTAGCTTCCAAGGGAACGGAGAGTGGTGTGGGTATATGCGCCACCTGTTTTATGTGCCCTAACGGTCAAGGCAGAGACCGATCTAACAAAAAAACAGGAAATTTAATTAAATTTAAGAAAAACACCCAAAAGATTTAAAAAAAACAAGCATCTATATTACGTGCGTTGGTGTAAACGTAACCAGCGCTTCGGACAGTCAGCTGGTTTTTGACAATTCGAACTAAATTATTCTAACAAAATGAGAAATTTTAATTTACTCAGTGTTTTGGCTAGATTACTAATTATACGAGAGCTATTTACTATAAATGGCAACTATATATATATATATATATATATATATATATATATATATATATATATATATATATATATATATATATATATAATGATAGTATTAAGTGCACTTTACCCGCGTAAATAGGCCTGTTTACCTGAGTTAACAAATGTGCCCCTTTTACATATGTGAAAGATATCAACTGCATATGGTTGCAAGAGTTGATTAATTGTACCATACGAGGAAACACAATAGATCTTACCAAGGTAAGTACACTAATTATTCATTTATTTTATATTTCAAATGAAAAGAAAAATACAGCGGCTTTAAATTTTACAGGTGATGCTGAAGGCATTAAAGTCTATGATACCCTGAAAACGACACAGACACATAAAACCTGTTTAACGACGGCTTCTTGATGTGCTGATATTGAAGCTCTGGATCACTCAGTGTGGTGGTATGTAGCATGTAAGGCAGGTGCTGTAGAGGTATTCGCAAGAATGGCCGAGTGGTCTGGTATGTACAGCAGCCAAGGCAGGTACCGTTGAGAAGTCAGCCAGAAGGCCCCGATGAGGGTTCCAAATGAGGGCAATGAAAGGAAAAAAAGAAAAAGGGAACAGAAAAAAGGCCTAAAACAAAAGATGGACTTAGAAAGAACTCAACCTTCTATGTTACGAGTGAGGTAGGTTACTCATTCCTTTTCTTCTTAAACATACCCACAATTATTAACACTTGAGAATTAAAACAAAAATTAAAGTAAAGACTTACCAGTGATGTTATGTGGCCTTTTCGTGGTGGAACAAAAAAATACTAAAACTTGATGTCGAGTTTGTCCCCCGAATTGACCAAACTAAATCAGCATACAGCTGTTACCAACACAGGTACGATCAACTTGGTCAGGGACCCGAAACTTTCAATTAAAAAAAAAAACTAGCAAAATTGCCAAGTGACCTTTCCGGTGCAACTCTGCAAGGAAAGTCCTTATCATTCTCAGATTTTTTTTTCATGTCCCCCCCAGAAAAACGTCCACGGAAACGGCGGGAAAAGATACAGGGATCTGTATATTGGCTGACGACTGACAAGCTTCAAAACAAAAAAAAAATAGAAATATGAAATTTTAAAATTATGACAAGAAATTTTATTAGAAATTAACTAAGACAATTGTGGTACGTTCAAGAATTTATATCAGTAAAAAGGCTTTGTTGAAGTGAAACTAAACAAGAAAAGTCGAATAGATTCTAACCTTAAACTTTATTTACATTTGACACTAAGGTAGTTTTTCCGATTTTAGCTTAATAGAATCTGTAATAGTTTCTGACTAAATATGCCATACCGAGCCACTCTGTACAATACTAATACCTTTTTATATTTTAGGCACAAAGGAGAGAAGCCTTAGGAAGTCAACATAACAACAACAAGGACTATCGAACAATGACCATCAATTATAATACCATAATTGTGAATCAAACTCTAATAAACAAGATATATTGCCAATGTTTTCTTTCATTTGTAAATCTGTTCCAAAACAAAAAAAAACAAAACACACAAATGATCGAGGAGGTTAGCGTAAACATTACCATTTTAGATAGGAAATTAGATAGGCAAATTAAAACCGTAACACAAATTTGGCGCCCAACGTGGGGCCTTCTGGCTGACTTCTCAACGGTACCTGCCTTGGCTGCTGTACATACCAGACCACTCGGCCATCCGTGCGAATACCTCTACAGCACCTGCCTTACATGCTACATACCACCACACCGAGTGATCCAGAGCTTCAATATCAGCACATCAAGAAGCCGTCGTTATACAGGTTTTATGTGTCTGTGTCGTTTTCAGGGTATCATAGACTTTAATGCCTTCAGCATCACCTGTAAAATTTAAAGCCGCTGTATTTTTCTTTTCATTTGAAATATAAAATAAATGAATAATTAGTGTACTTACCTTGGTAAGATCTATTGTGTTTCCTCGTATGGTACAATTAATCAACTCTTGCAACCATATGCAGTTGATATCTTTCATATATGTAAAAGGGGCACATTTGTTAACTCAGGTAAACAGGCCTATTTACGCGGGTAAAGTGCACTTAATACTATCATTATTATATATATATATATATATATATATATATATATATATATATATATATATATATATATATATATATATATATATATATATATATATATATATATATAGTTGCCATTTATAGTAAATCGCTCTCGTATAATTAGTAATCTAGCCAAAACACTGAGTAAATTAAAATTTCTCATTTTGTTAGAATAATTTAGTTCGAATTGTCAAAAACCAGCTGACTGTCCGAAGCGCTGGTTACGTTTACACCAACGCACGTAATATAGATGCTTGTTTTTTTTAAAATCTTTTGGGTGTTTTTCTTAAATTTAATTAAATTTCCTGTTACTTCTTTTTGCCTAAAATGGCGACAAAACATATTACGGACATTTTCGATCTGACAGCTCAATTCAATCTGTCATCCATTTAATTTTTTGAAATCCGCGAGTTTTAACACGTTCATATCTGGCAACATTGCTTTTTCAAGAATACGGCTTTTACTGTCAAAATTATGAAGTGACAGTTCACATCGCCATTCACATCACGCTTTCGAGGATACGGGTTCAGGTGACGTGATTTGTTTGTTGGTATAGCAGCATGATAATCATTGAAAATTATAACTAGATATCTTACATGATCAATAACGAGAGCTTGCGTCATACAAAGTTGCCATATCTAAGAACGTTCACCGAGATCTAAACTGATCAAACGCAGTTCGTCGCTTCGCGTTATAGTAGAAGAAACAAAACGAATGAATTATTAACACTACTTCCAAGAATACATACCCAAATGACCAAGCGATCTTCATCTTTACCAGCCCTTTGCCTCCATAAGGGTACAGTTCTACTCTGATTTGAAATAAACACGACGAAGCATTTACCAAGTTCATTTGGATGGGCCTTAGTTACCTCTTCCACCAGCTTGTAGACATTTTCTTCACTAGAAACGCAAAAATTTATATCATGTGATTAAAATAACTAGCAATGATAAATATTAAGGCTTATTTATTATATATCCGTTAGGCTTTCTGTGGTCCCGGTCGAAGCTGTAATAAGAGAATTTCTACGAGAATTACAATAATTATGTAACTATTTTTGTTTATTTTAAAACAAATATAAATTTAGTAATTTCGGCAATTATTTAAAATTAATCACATTTTTCAACGTAAAACTACGTTATCTACTGGTTATTTTATTTTTACTGGGATAGAATGGTGTATTTAACTCACGTCGAGTTACCATAGTTACCTTTTTACAAATATACGGTTCACTGATTTAAGATTTTATTTTAGCCGAAATAAATCTATCGAGATATTGTTAAACTCATCACCATAAAAGCCGAATATTCAAATAGGCTTAATGCAAAAACAGTTAACTCGAATTTTACAGGCTAAGTGGCAGAATGTACGGATAAAAGACCGTTCTAAATAAGTTATCACTCGACTTCGCATTCCATTTAAAAATTACAGAATAAAAATCCTATCTCAAAATCAAGAGTAATTTTCATTTTTGTTTGTATGTGTCTCTAAAAAGATTTTTACATACTGCAAAAAAACATTTCTGTAAATAATAAATAAATCTATTTCTGCCGTATTTAAATTCTTGCCTATATGTATTCTCCTTCCACCTTATGGTATGATATCAAACCCAAAGCAACATTCGCAGAAAACAGTTGTCTATATAAAATATAAATTCTGAGACATATCGGCAGGATAAAAAAAAACTGTCGATGTCAGGGTGAAAAATATCACCAGTCCAACGACATTTATACATTTACCGAAGTATTGTGAATTTTAAAAATTAAGATTTCAGTAAGAGATTTATAAATCTATTTCTATCATGTTTAAATAGTTACCTATATCAAGAAGAAAAAAGGAAAGGATATATACAAACAGTTTTTTTCTCTGCAAATACAATTTTGGTTCTCTCTCGAAACGCGTATGAGAAAAGTGTGTGGTTTCCTGTAGAAATTTGCAGATGTCTCGCAGAAATTTCATACATAGTTTGTTATATATGTAATTCTTCTTTCAGCCACAGAATATGAATAAATATATATATATATATATATATATATATATATATATATATATATATATACAGCTTATTTCCTGCAAATATCGCTCTGGTCCTCTCTCCATACGCGTTTCGATCACCTGATGATTTCGTCAGTGGAGCTGTATCGGACCAAAAGCAACACTAGTAGGAAACAACTGATATATGAAATATAAATTTCAAGGTATGTCGGCGGGATATTGCATCTGCCATCCACCGACTTTGATGTCAGACTGAAAAATATCGCCAGTCGAACGACATCTATGAATCATTGGAATAGTGTGAAATTTTTAAAAAATCAAAATTTCATTAAGAAATAAAGAAATCTTTCTACCGTATTTAAATAGTTTGTTATATATGTAATTCTCCTTTCAGGCAAAGAATATGAAAAATATATATACAAATAGCTTATTTCCTGCTAATATCGCTCTGGTCCTCTCTTCATACGCGTTTCAATCACCTCATGATCTCGTCAGTGGAGCTATATCGGACCGAGAGCAACATTAGCAGGAAACAACTGATATCTGAAATATAAATTTCAAGGTATGTCGGCAAGATATTGCACCTACCATCTTTATTTCTTACTGAAATTTTGATTTCATACATGTGCCGTTCCCTTCTTCAGAGCTGTTGGTGGTATAAGTCTAGGCTCACGCGCTTGCCGATATAATGCCCTCGCTTGACGAGAGTTTTCCAGGTAGAAGGAAAATTGAGTGCATCGTCTCTCTTATGCAGAATGCCGTTCTTTTCAATTTTGATAAACTCACAAATGAATTTTTCTTTGCAGTGTTCTATGTAAGCGATTTGCTGGCATTTGTCAAAATCAATTTTATGTCCTGTCTCAACCTGATATTGGAAAAGGACTAATGCTGACTATTTGTTTCTTATGCTAAGTTTACGTTCTTCGAGCCTTGATAGGTGGTTTTTAAAAAATCAAAATTTCAGTAAGAAATAAAGAAATCTTTCTGCCGTATTTAAATAGATTGTTATAGTTGTAATTCTCCTTTCAGACAGTGAATATGAAAAATATATGTACAAACAGTTTATTTCCTGCAAACATCGCTCTGGTCCTCTCTCCATACGCGTTTCGATCACCTCATGATCTCGTCAGTGGAGCTGTATCGGGCCGAGAGCAACATTAGCAGGAAATAACTGATATATGAACCATAAATTTCAAGGTATGTCGGCAGGATATTACACCTGCCATCTACCAACTTCAATGTCAGACTGAAAAATATCGCCAGTCGAACGACATCTATGAATCAACGGAGTAACGTGAAATTTTTAAGAGAGAGGACCAGAGCGATATTTGCAGGAAATAAACTGTTTGTACATATATTTTTCATATTCTCTGCCTGAAAGGAAAATTACATATATAACAAACTATTTAAATACGGCAGAACGATTTCTTTATTTCTTACTGAAATTTTGATTTTTTAAAAATTTCACGTTACTCCGGTGATTCATAGATGTCGTTCGACTGGCGATATTTTTCAGTCTGACATCGAAGTTGGTAGACAGCAGGTGTGATATCCTGCCGACATACCTTGAAATTTATGGTTCATATATCAGTTATTTCCTGCTAATGTTGCTCTCGGTCCGATACAGCTCCACTGACGAGATCATGAGGTGATCGAAACGCGTATGGAGAGAGGACCAGAGCGATATTTCCAGGAAATAAACTGTTTTGTACATATATTTTTCATATTCTCTGCCTGAAAGGAGAATTACATATATAACAAACTATTGATAGGTGGTGTTTTGGTGGAATGAAGGGAAATGTGATATTCCGTGGATAATTCTTGGTAATTCCCCGAGCCTCACGACTAATTGTGCGCAATAAATGAGGCCTGATTTCCTTCCGGGGGGTGTTTTATTGTGAATATAATTTTCCGATTTATTCGCGAAAGAAGTGATTTTTTGGGGATTTACAGCAAAACACCCCTCGGAAGAGAGTAATAAGACTTTATTTATTTATTGATTTATCGAAGGACAACACTGTCCATTTTACAATAATTAATTACATTGCTAGAGTGAAATCAATAATATTATAACAAAAGAGTGTTTACAAAGGACAAAAAAAGAAAAGTGTACACCTATCAATCTGTAAGAGCAAAAACATAAAACATCAATCGACAATCAGTTTCAACAGCCTTTGTTTAAAATGATTCAAGGACGTACGAAAGAAATTCAAGTTACCCAGCCCATTAGCATATCCCTTGCTATAAAAGAATGGCTTGCATAATTTGTTCTGCGAAAAGACTGGTGGAATACTCCTGGGAGGAACCCTCAGACCAATATTCGACAATAGGCGCGGGCAATCGGTGATACTGTTTATAATTTTAAAGAGAAGTTGTAAGTTTCCACCGTTTCTTCTATTGGCAAGGGGGAGCAAATTCAACTCGGAGCACAAAGCAGCATAATCAAGATCAGTACCCCCATTGAATTTCATATTAATATATCTGAGAAACCTCTGTACTTGTTCGAGCTGGTACACATGTGATTCATAGTAGGGTTCCAAATACAAGAAGCATACTCAAGGTGTGTTCGAACTAACAAGCAATAGAGTATTTTAAGGGGCTTCACAGTGGAAAACTCCTTAGCATGGCTTCATTTAAACGCGCGAGTTAATCGTAGAAATTTTCCGTCCATCGCGGGTAAATTAGTTGTGGACTTGGGGTGTTTTCCACAATAGAAACACCCCCTAGAAGGGGTAAGACTTAGTTGTGAGGTTCGAGGAATCACCGAGAATTATCCATGGAATATCACATTTCCTTTCATCCAAGTAAAACCCCACCTATCAAGAGATGGTATTTGATATTTTGTACCCGTAATTGCCATGGAAATTCGGCGTTCGTCCAGGCAAATTAGTTATTGCGGATCCCGAATATGTTGTGATTAGTTTTAGCTAACTATTCCAAAAGATTTAGTTATTCTTCGAGATTTACCGTCAAAAACTTTCCTACACAAACGGTGGATTTGATTTTTTGCCCGCGAATACACTAAAACATCAACGTTCTATCGAAGAGTTTATAAGAATTGGTTTCTGTCCGTGGGAATTTGTTGTCTTTGCTTTTCGGGAATCGTTTGCGAATACAGGGGATTCTCAGGATTTCCAGCAAAAATAATGACGAACACATGGCTGAATCAGTCACGACTGATTTCCGCGCACTGCCATTATGTCACGACCAATTCCTAGCAGGCTAATTATGATTTTTTAATAACAATCGCTTTAGGTATTCATTAACTTTTTTTCAAGTTAGTAAAACATGCAATATTTTTTCAAAGCAAGAAACGACAATTTTTTTCTCTTACAACTAATAGGCGACAAATTTGCGCAATGTCGCGATCATTCATCATTTCATCGCGACATTGCTTAAAAAATAAATCTCCCAAACACTCTGTGGGGAAATTTGCTCTTTAAAGTTCTATTGTTAATCTAAAAACCACCAACGTGCGTGATTTGTTCTATAATAGCGTGTCTTAACTACAAACATAAACATTAAATTGTGAAAATATAGTTTTAAAGTAGAAAAGCACGCTTTTAATAAGGGTGCTAATATACATACATAAATATTGATCAAGCCTGGACTTTTAAAGTTTTAATGAAAAACTAATAGGAAGTTATATATCTTTACTAAGAAACTAAGGAATAAAGTTTATATTATATTTTCTACTTTAAGAAAACCAGAAATTAAATTAGGTGTTTTTTATAATCGTTGATAACGCTCGTCTTTACATTTAATCGTACAATTAGTGCAAAATACCTGAGGTTCTTTAGTCCGGTGTCTTTGACAAATTGTAACTTGGGGGGGGGGGGATCACAAGCGAGTGCCAGTTGTCGCCGGGGGGGGGGGGGGGGGGCAACAACATTCATATTTCTAGTGTAAGTCGGGTTTATATTCCTGAATTTGAAGTTTTTTTTTTGGGGGGGGGGACGATTCCCCCCTTGAATTCGCCACTGAAGGTAAGTGTGTGTTGCAAATCCTTTCTCACATAGATATGTTGTACAAAAGGGCAATAAAACCTTAGTGGCCTTTTCCGCCAAAAATCCATTGATCCAAACCTTCGATCATACCCTAGATTAAAACAACAATAGATTTGTTTGAAGGCTGTTTATGGTCGGTGGGGGAGACGCTTTTTTGATGTTTGACAGAGATAAACATATTTACTTATCTTGTATTTCAGTTTAATTGCTTGTGACTTTTTTCGGTGTTTTTAGGTGTTAGAAATTACTATAAATGCATAAACAAAAAGAGGATTTAAAAACTTATTTTTATCGGTAAATATTGTTAGATATTATTTACATATTGAAAATAACACTAATAATAATTAAGGCAACCATATATTCATACTTTGTTTTCAGAATTGACGTACCGATGATAGTCGTTTAAATAATGCATTTAGAAAAAGATAGCATAAAATCGGTATTTCTGTACCAAGAAATGAAATATCTACTGTTTATCAACACTTTTTCAAATATAAATAAAAATATTATTACGTTATTCAGCGTTCAAACCTTCGATCATACTCTAGATATAAACAACAATAGATTTGTCTGAAGGCTATTTATGGTCGGTGGGGGAGACGCTTTTTTGATGTTTGACAGACATAAACATATTTACATATCTTGTCTTTCAGTTTAATTGCTTGTCGTGAGTTTTTTCGGTGTTTTTAAGTGTTAGAAATTACTATAAATGCGAAGTTTACAATTAATATTAACAAAAAGAGGATTTAAAAACTTATTTTTATCGGTAAATATTGTTAGATTGTTTACATATTGAAAATAACAATAATAAAAATTTAGGCAACCATATATTCATACTTTGTTTTCAGAATTGACGTACCCAGGGGTATGTTCGAAGGACGTACCGATGATACTCGTTTAAATAATGCAATTAGAAAAGGATAGCATAAAATCGGCATGTCTGTACCAAGAAATTAAATATCTACTGTTTATCAACACTTTTTGAAATATAAATAAAAATATTATTACGTTATTCAGCGTTCAAACAACCGGGCCCTAGTTCTGACGTTATGCTACTTCTACAGGGGTATGTTAGAAGGTTCAAACAACCGGGCCCTAGTTCCGACGTTATGCTACTTCTACAGGGGTATGTTCGAAGATTAGTACAAAGCATGAACAGAACATAAAAAAGCTGTATCCAAGGCAAACCGAGATTCAAACAACTCAATCCAGATCAGATTTCAAGCTTTGCTCTAAATATATAAGCAATACAATGAGTTTGACACTTTTCTGGCTAATACTAAAACTATTAATGCACTGTGTCTCTCAGAAATCTGGTTAAAAACTGAGCACATAAATATCTTAGTTTGGTGGCATCTCCCATGTAAAAGCTATTTATGGAGGAACCGCTTATTTAAAAAAGATATTACTAATTTTAAAATAGTAAATAAAATAAATAATCTCTTACATAAAATGTACTGCGAAATTACTAGTGTAAAAATAAATAATCCTGATATGATTCTAGTGTGCATCTTATAGAAGCCCATTGGGCGATTTTGAAACTTATTTGAATGTTTTTGACACATTACTGGAATTATTATTATTAAAATTATTATTTTTAAAGTGCATTAAATTCTTTAATTTATGTATAGAGTATCTTTGTAAATGGAGTTTTCATTGATAAATAAATAAATCTATTCCTATTAATACAATTAAAGAAAATGGTCATGTCTGATATAGTGCAGATGGCATATTTTGCTTTCTTGCACAATCACCTACAATAGGGAATTTTAGTTAGGAGTAATTGTGGAAATTAACTGCCAATTTTCAGGATACAGAAAGCAGCGGTCCGAACAATCTCAGGGGCACACTGCACAACTCATTGAAACCTCTGTTTATCGATAGAATCCTTAAGCTTCCTGTTTATTTACGAATGTTTAATTTATGTAAATCAAATATACATAAATGCACTCCTCATTCTAATACTCACAGACATCTGACTCGTAACTGACAGGACATTGATATAGGGTATTTAAGATTAAATAAATTAATGAAAGGTGTTCATTTCTATGAACGAAATTTTGTAATAAGTTACCATTACATACCATATAAGAAACCTGGAAGTTGGAAGAATTAAAATAAGGTTTCTAGGGCTTATCATGAAATATTAGAATTTTTTAGGAGCAGCGTAGCTGGGACTGTTTAAACTATGTATAATTTTAAATTGTGACAAAATAATTTATATATAATATATATATATATATATATATATATATATATATATATATATATATATATATATATATATATATATATATATATATATATATATATATACATATATATGTATTTTAAATGTGTTATTTACTGTGTAATGTACTGTATACTATGAACTATTTTCGCTTCCTTGGTCTTATATTTTAGTGTAGTAATTTATAGACATGTATTTTAAATGTGTTATTTACGGTGTAATGTATTGTATACAATGAAATATTTTTGCTTCTTCTGTCTTATAATATATTTTAGTTTAGATTTAAGTTTTTACTTTGAAATTTTGACAAGTGTAAGCAGATTTGTATTTGTACAAATACAATAAATCATTAGGCTACTGTATCCTAGGTTCTAAGAAATGTTATTTTTAATTAAAAATCTTTCTTTTACATTAGATCACTGTGCTAAAAATAATTAAAATTGTACCCATAAGTACATTAATATTTATTTAATAACAAACTTGCATGCTTACAGATTGTTTATCATTTACTGATAAAATTTTAGATAAAATTTAGATATATTATAACAGATTTATAAATTATTATTAATAAATGAAATATATTTATTGGTACTAAAATGTTAAATACAAGTAAGTAGTATATTATATATGTATTGGTTTTGACTCCTTGGAAGTATGACCTAGATAACCTATATCTTTCAAGTCTTTTTATTAATCTCAGCAATAATATCAATAATTAATTTGCATAATCATAAATTAGTAATTTGAAATAAATTTTAAAACTTACCAATAACAAGAAACATAAGAACAATCACTTTGCTTGGGAAAGAGATTTACTACCGATTTCTTAGCATTTCCCGAATTTCCTTGTATAATTCTTCCGTTTGATTCTGTAGCCATGACTTTCTTTGACAATGTAACGTCACTACATGAAGAGGAAATTTATGGGACTGCTCACCTTTATGTCTCGCTTTCGTCGGTAAACAATCGAGCAACAGTCAATTTCCCTACTGGAAAAACAAACTTTCCTGCGGCTCTGCGAAAAATCTGCATTTGACAATAGCGTCCTTGAAAGGTTGCGGAAAACGTTGCCGTTCAATAAACCCTTCCCGCATTCCAGACATAGTCAAGTATATGTTATATCTTTTTCTATAAAATTCAAACGACAAAGAAGAAATGGTCATCGGACGAATTCACTTTTATTTTCTAAGAACTGATTTCACTGGGGATTGACGGTAACCGATGTTGCCAAGTTAATAAAAGTTCTATTGGAAAAATAATATTCGTTCTCATTTTGTTTGGTGCATGATAAATAAATATTCAGCGTTGTAGTGTAGAACATGAAAAAATATTAGACACGTATTTTTTTGTAGTATCCTTAACTTACTTTTAAGGGATAGAATTATCCCTTGACGATGTAATATAGGATTGTAAGTAAAAAACGGAATAGCTAATAACTTCCCCAGAGATGATTTGTTTGGTAAAGGTTAAGGTCATACCTGAAGTAATTTTCAACGAGAAATCAAATGGCTACCTTGAATCTGACCTTGACAATGACCTTCGTGCTTGTTTTAAGGTATACTTGATTTTTTCAAAAGAAAATCCTCTTTTTAACATTTGTAATCTAAAGAATACTAAATTTTACGTAAATACGTTTAAAAAATTTGACATTTACAATTACCTTCATGATATTTTCTAGGTATTTTTTTCTCTCACGTGACAATAAGGTTTTGGACCATAACCCAGAAAAATCATATAAGGTTTAAAAGATCTGAGACATCCCTGAATTCAAATTTGCTTTTAGTTCTGCAAAAGTAAATTTCAACGAGAAATCAAATGGCTACCTTGAATTTGACCTTGACAATGACCTTCGTGCTTGTTTTAAGGTCTACTTGATTTTTTCAACAGAAAATCCTCTTTTTATCATTTGTAATCTAAAGAATACTAAATACGTAAATACGTTTAAAAAATTTGACTTTTACAATGACCTTCATGATATTTTCTAGGTATTTTTTTCTCTCATGTGACAAGGTTTTGGACCATAACCCAGAAAAATCATATAAGATTTAAAGGATCTGAGACATCCCTGAATTCAAATTTGCTTTTAGTTCTGCAAAAGTAATTTTCAACGAGAAATCAAATGGCTACCTTGAATTTGACCTTGACAATGACCTTCGTGCTTGTTTTAAGGTCTACTTGATTTTTTCAACAGAAAATCCTCTTTTTATCATTTGTAATCTAAAGAATACTAAATACGTAAATACGTTTAAAAAATTTGACTTTTACAATGACCTTCATGATATTTTCTAGGTATTTTTTTCTCTCATGTGACAAGGTTTTGGACCATAACCCAGAAAAATCATATAAGATTTAAAGGATCTGAGACATCCCTGAATTCAAATTTGCTTTTAGTTCTGCAAAATTAATTTGTTTAAACAAATTATTGCAAAATTAATTTTTTTTTGCAAAATAAGCATCAAAATCTGGGCGATATTGTATTTTTTTAAATTACAAAATTATTTATTGAATAATTTGTAACAAATTGTATGTTAATATTTGCAGCAACTAAATCGGATGAATTTTTTTCTGTAAAATCAAATTTTGGAATTTATTTTACAAAAAAAAACTATTTAAACAAATTAATTTTGCAAAACTAAAAGAAAATTTGGATTTAACAATTTCTCGGAACCTTCAAATAGTATATGGTTTGTCTGGATTATGGTTCAAAACCTTATGGTTACGAAAGAGAAAAAAATACCTTGAAATAATGATTTATATCGTATATTTCCATAAATAAACCCTTATATAAGGATATTAAGGAAAAAAAAAACGAAAGATTAAGCCTTGAAGTCGGTATGGGGAATAATCCCGAAAATAAACAAAATTTTTCATTTTTACAATTTGGGTAATAAGAGAAAATGATTTTATTACTCTTATATTTTTAAGGTTCAAAACTTGATTGGTTTTTTTGTTGTGGTAGTCAATTTAAACCCTCTACTATCAATTTAGACCGGTTTTAAAGTTAAACTCTGATTGTAAAAGGGAATAGTTTTTTGGGATGCGTGAGAATGTGAAAATAAACAACGTGATTTAAGAATTTTAACAATGTTTATTACGGCGTCGAGTTTGCACTGAAAACTGTTTTACTGAGACAGAGTATTCAAAAAAGGGAGAATTTCAAAACTGAATATTGAACTGATCAAAACGGAGAGAGAACAGCAGTAGTGTAGATTGCCCTAGACGAGCCCTTCTACTCAATTTAGTTTACACACCTCGGAGCCTCTGTTGCCCGGGGGCCCCATATCATTAATACGGCTGATACGGCGGTAACTACGCCCTGGAGTACAAACCTCTACCTTAGAAATGACGGGTTTTAAGTGACTATCATTTACTATGGTGACTAATTCCATTTAAATGACAACACTATGTGGACGACATTTTTTTCAAAAAAAAAAATAAAACGCAATTTTCCTAGATTTCACTTAAATAAAATAATTACCCTGCCTTTTTACTCTCTAAGAAATGCCCGATTGCAACAATTAAGGAGGATTTGTGATAATTTGTTCACATTTATCTTAATTGTCTGCGTTTCGCGATTGATGGAAAAATCAATTTTCATAATTTTTTTATTTCCCCGACAACTTTGATGCAAAAACAGTATGAATAAATAATACTTGGGAATTTTCGTCAAATATCTGACAACATCGCAGATACGTCTAACCAATCCGAAACCATGAAAGCAGGTGAATGAAATTTGAAGATGTGATTCACTCAGTAAAAACTGGAATTTCTATTTATTTGAATTACATTACTTTTTGCATTTTAGATTTGGTAGTTTGTCGACCGGGTTAGATAGTTACAATATCGAGTGAATCGAAAGAACGAGAAAACCCAGGATTTCCCGATTGGACAAGGTTAGAACGTGTTAGAACCTGTTGATTTCTTTTGTGTATTGCCTTTTTGTTGTAATTTTTACAATATTTTGAAAATGGGGCGACAATTAGTGAGATTTGTAGATGCTCAATTAAAATTCGATAGCAAATTGGTGAAACTTGTGAAACAACATCAACACTTGTTTGATAGAGACCATAAACTGTTCAATGATGGAAAAACTCGGATAGAAACTTGGGAATACATTGCTAAAGAATTAAAGGAAACAGGTAAATTTACTTTGCATTATTAAATAGATAGTGTAAGATTTTTTGGTTCGTAATAGAAATAAGACGTATCTCTATTTACTAAGATAGTACTGCATATCTTTATGTTTATCAACAATATTAAGGACCAATTCAAATTAAGGGCAAGACTTTTTAAAAACTCAATGCTGAAATAGAAATTAGGTTAGTGGAAACACAGATAAACTACTTAACCTCACATAATTTTTTGTTCGTAGTATTAATAATTTATATTTGGTTTTTTAATAGGACTGTGAAAATTAAATTTTTCTCTTTTCTTAAAATGACTCAAAAAACGACTTACGTATTAAATTTCAAGTTAGCTCTCCAACATAACAAAGTGGAGAGCTGGTAAACGACTTATTTAAAATGTTTTTACTTAAATGTTCTTTACTGAATTATTACATTCGCCCATAATAACTCAAAGGGCTTTCAACCTGAGTCCTTCTGCCCTTGTTAACCCAAATAAAAGATTTTTTACATCTGATTGATGGGATAACAAGAATATTTACAATCGGTAAAACTTTACAAGTTTGCTTAACATCTAATAAAGGATTCAAAAATAGAATATTGTACAAAAATAGGTAAAATTGGTACAGATTTCAAAGACTTTG
>JASJET010000426.1:0-37500 GCA_034092305.1 Diaprepes abbreviatus
TTTTGGTTGTTACAAAAAATAAATTTTATTTTAAGTTTATTTCATTTAAAATATTGAAATGTGAAATTAGTCTGGGAGCAGAGTGGAATTTTATAGCCGATGACGAGACATGGCTTCGCCAAACTTTTTTATATGTAATTTGACGCTATGATTATAAATATCGAGAGAGGATTCCCGAAAAATGGTCAGATAATTTTAAATTGTTAATAATTTAAATAATTGTATTTTTTTTGCAAAAAAATTTTTTTTTCTGATTTCTGGGTCGATTCTAAGCAAAAAAGGTCTCATGTGATTTTTCCATCTGAAAAATGGCATTCTTTGTCACTTTTCAAAATGAATTCCTTTTGAATAAATGAATATTTTCAAATTTTGCACCAAGGAACTAAAACTATCAGCTAGAGTTAACTGCTATGCGAAATTGTAATGTTTTTTGCTTTTTAACACTATAAACAAATAGCGTTTCATCAATTATAATGTAAGCGCCGCTGTGTATAAATATCTACATACAGGCGTTCACCTAGTGCACATAATCCACCGAAGCTTTTGCTAATCATTGTATTAATACTTTAAACGGATGATCTCACGGGTGTAATATGTAATCGAAGGTATCTGACTTTTCGGTGAAAACTAATTCACCATTCTCAAAGCTCACTATGCGGCACCTGTTGGCGATCGGACGCTTGCGACTCGGGTGCTGTCGGTCTCGTGTGTGAGTGGGGCTGGATGGTTTTGGCCAATCAGGTTGCGAGCCCTGCTGCGTGTCACCGGCCCTGTTGCCAATGTTCTGGGGTCGTGTTGCCGAGTTGTGATCCATTTCTTTACTACTTACCATTGGTTGATGTTTCGTAAGCAAGTTTTTCCAGGTATTAGGCAATCGCTGACTGTCATCTCTGCTATTTAAGTTATTAGGCCTGTTTGCAATTTCGATGGCTTCCCTTATAACTCTTGTGGACAGATTTTCACATCTCGATAGCATTTTTGTTCCTGAGAAGAGAATCTTATGTCTTGTGTTTACAAGTGTTGGACCAGTGCAAAAGAAATTGTTTTTTGCTTGACAGCATTTATATGTTCGTCTCTTTTGGCACTTATTTTACGGTTGGTAAAAAGTTGCTTTTTCCGCATGGAATTTCATACATTTCCTGTTTTCTAGAGGGATTTTTTCTGTAGGTATTGGCAGTAGATCCTTTACTTTACAATCTGTGTTGAAAAATGTTTCAATGGTATTTCTCTTGAGAATTTTTGTGATATTGTCTGTGGTACGTTTGACACAAGGAAAAAAAGCTTTGGAACTCTACTCTTGGTTTTCGCGATTTTTCGGAACCAAGTGTTTGTTTTTTAGAGCCTTGTCTGTACGTTTATATATATATATATATATATATATATATATATATATATATATATATATATATACATATATATATATATACATATATATATATATATATATATATATATATATATATATATATATATATATATATATATATATATATATATTTACTTAAATCCAAGATGGCGGTATATTATATCTGACTTCGGATCTGTAATCAGCGACCTCAAAAACCCCTGAATATCGAACGATATGGTAATAAAAAACGCAAAAATGGGCCTTTGGATTTGATTCGACATCTTGGATTTGAAAATTTTCACTTTCTAACTTTAGATTCGCAATAAGCGACCCCGAATACCCTCAAAAAACAAGGTTAGCACGAAAATACGTTAAAAAATTTTTTTAACGATTTTTCAGATTTTTTGTCTATAAGGCACCCTACACAGCCACCATTTTTTGATTTGATTTATATGCCACATTGTGTTTAAAAATGCATGTCTAAATGAAGATTATAAACTGTTGGTCATATTTGTAAGTTGCTCCAGGTTTTGGATAGATGGAGTAAAATTGATTTCGATTGTTCCATATATCATCTGTATCTATATCTATGTCTATGTCTGTATCTGCGTCTGTCTCTGTTTCTGTTTCTGTTTCTGTCTCTGTCTCTGTCTCTGTCTCCGTATCCGTATTCGTATCTACATCTATATATATATATATATATATATATATATATATATATATATATATCCACACCAGAACGCCCAACAAAAACTAATTTTTTTGTATTTCGACTATTTAATGTATTTAAAACAATCAATGTATCAAATAATTTCTAGTTAAGAAATTTAAAATAGAAGTTTGGCCATAGTATATTAAAATTAGACGCCCTTGAACAAATCGATAAATTAGATTTGTAGATATGAGTTTTATTTGCAAATGGGGCTTCGATGGAACGTCAAGTCAGGGCCAGTACAAAATGAAATTCACTGATTCGAATATTTCTGATACAAACCTATTCCTAACCTCTCTTATTCCACTTCAATTAGTAGGTATTAACACGCAAACTCAACAATAACAGATTGTGTTGTACAAATCCAAACCCTCGTCTACTATGAATTGGGGGTCTCTGAAATTTGAATTTATTAAGAAAACCGAACAAAAGTTTTTAACGAAAATAGAAAATTATGAACTCGAACCAGACAACTTGCACCATATAATAGAGTTTTCTTTGCCACCCGAGCTTCAGTACAGTACAACTTATCTATGACGATGATAGATGGCTAGGTGAATGCTTTGGCTGGAGCGAAATCGATCCAACGTTGTTACTTCTGCCAAACAACATCTCAGTTCAACAACACTGATACTGTGTCCCAGTAAACACAAAGTATTTCAAGCAACAGCCATTATAACAAGAGTAAAGCGAAAACTGAACCTCCGGTTTCTCATCATTTTGCAAACTATTGAAAGCGGACATTAAACTGCAGTAGAGAAGTTTTGGGAATACAAACTTTAAACAGCAAGATTATTCTTCAAAGGATACTCTTGGTACAACATTCCAACAGGAATCTACAAATTACTTACTCCATTGACCAGAATCATAGCATTTGCAATATTACCGATAGGTAAACTATCGAAAGATTCACAAAAATCAACGGACAAGTTGGTAAGAAACTACCGTCTAGACTTTGCCCGAAAATCTTCTCGAGAAAAAATATGGAGGATGTGTTCCAAAACTTTAGACGCCGATGGATCCTTACACTGTTTTTGACATAGTAAGGATTCAGATAACAATTCGTACATATTGGAGAATGAAAAAAGAGCTGTTAACAAAGAAGGCAGTGATTAAAAGGTTCTGTTTATTATTTTTATTACAGTCGTATTATTTATTCATTTATGTGAATCAATTAATATTATATTACTTACAAATTATTTGCATTGGTATTTATTAAGGAGTCTTAAGCATAGAGGAAAAAGTACTTTCGCCTTTTTAACGATTATCGATATCCATGTATTTATTATTATAGTATTATATTTAAAATGTACCTTGAAGTCAAGCGCAATATTTTATTCATAGAAATACAATTATTCTTTTTATTTTATTTTTAAAGCGTTGAACCACATTAGACGTTTTTCGAATTTATTTTCATGATTTTAAAGTTTCAGTCTGCGATTTTTATTTTTAATATCAAATCCGTGCTTTCGACCCACTGTGTTTTGACGACCCGATACCAGCAAGAAGTCCTTGCCCGACGCCATTTTTGCTAGAAATCAAGAAGCAAGCTACGATACAACAGTATGCTTTATTTCACTTCTTCAACATGGCTAAACGGGTTGACAGTCGCTTTTTGTTACGTTCCCTTTTTTTAAGAGGTTCTGTTCTCGACTTTCCCCACCTGTATATATATATATATATATATATATATATATATATATATATATATATATATATATATATATACAACTTAACGATTTTTCAGGGATACATCCTCAATATTCGTAATCAGGGAGTCGAATTTCATATAAAAACCGAAGCCATCTCTCTTTTTTGGCTACGAAAACTTACTGTGCTCCTCGACTAATTTGAAAATCAATTTATTGCGGATTTAAGATCGGGTGTCTACACACTTCTAAGACCCTTTGTATCGCCAAATAAATATTTAGCGAATAAATTGTAAGTTGTATTTACTTTTTGTTGTTACAATAAATACATTTTATTTTTAATTTGTTTTATTTAAAATACCGAAATGTGAACACGATAAATACATTTTTCTAAAACCATGGGGAAACTGTAATTATTAAGTAATTGTGGACGCCTCTGGAATACACGTAGTAACAGTGATTGATTGCTTTATATATGTTCAAACGCAGTTTAGAAATATTTCAGAAAAATTAAATTTCGAGCTGTAGAGATTAAAATGAAATGGGGTAATTTTCTAAGCAAAAAAAGCTTATCTTTTTTATACCACACCTGATAAAAATGGGAACAGAAAAACAATTTTCCTAAAAGTGCTATTCGCTTTATTGTCTCATTATTCACCTTTTTATTCTTGAATATATTAGAGCAGACGACAGGCATTAAACGCACACACACGCTTGAAAGGAATTCGCTAGTTTTTAAGTGGTTAGAAAACCTTTTGAGAATTCGTTTAGAAACATGCTCAAACGGAAACTAAAAATGTTTGCTTTGCGAGAAAGCGAATTCAAATATGTAAGGGTAAATAATATTCTACCAAAATCTTTTATGTGAAAACGAATCCAGTTCAACAAAATTAAATTTATTCATTGAAGGTTGTCGACAATGTTGATGATTGAGTAAAATGTGGTTGTCAGATTTGCATGTTCTTTATTTTCGTCTATTCGTACGACGTTTCGATTAGGTTGTATCTCTATATTTCCATTGAAGTATGTTGTTTCGCTTCACTATGACACCCCAACGATTTGATGTCACCAAATAATGGCTGCGAAAAATTCACATTGGATTGCATATGTACTGTTGGAGCTTTAGACCATTTTACAAGGCGTGGCAATTAAGTTCTGGGAATTTATTTATAACTCGTACCTCAAGGGAACTCATTATATTGGTCAAAGAAGCTGTAACGGTGGTGTTAAAAGGGTTAACTTCGGAGGATTACCAAGGGTGCTTCTAATTGTGGAAGCAACGTTGTAATCATTGTATAGAGTCAGAGAGAGACTATACTCTCTCTCTAAGTTTTACAAAAAGTCTTTTTACAATTACAATATCCTTATCCTTATTCTCTGAATGGTGTAAATTAAATTATATGCATCTCAATATTAATAAATGCTCCATTATAAGTTTTTATCGTAAAAGGGATTGGATAACTTTTGATTACTTTCTTGATAATAACACGATTAATCGTGTTGACTGTGTGGAGGATCTGGGTGTTACATTTGATAGGGCCCTTCGCTTCGACACATATATTGATAATATTGTGAACAAAAGTTTGAAGCTGCTCGGGTTTGTGAAGAGAATGCTTGCAGATTTTAATAATGTAGATTGTTTTAAGGTGATAGACTGCTCTGTAGTTCGATCAGTCTTGGAATATGCGTCCCAAGTTTGGTCACCTCATTATTTTACATACAAAGAAAAAGTGGAAAGAGTTCAAAGAAAGTTTTTAAGTTTCATTGCTTTTAAACAGGGAATGCAGCAGGAGCGGTCTGTATATGATGATACTGCCGATACTTTGAGGTTGCTACCATTGTGTGTGAGGCGCATGTATCTTGACCTCGTTCTATTTTATAAGATTGTTAAGTCTTGTATTGATTCTCCCGAACTACTCAATAATATTGGATTATCGGTTCCTCCAAGAGCTTTTGGAGCGCACGATTTATTTGAGGTGATATATTACCGAACGAATTATGGCATTAACAGTCCTATTTCTCGAATGTGTAGGGAAATGAATTCAGTTTCTACTGACATTGATATTTTTCATTTGCCAGTTAATGTCTTTTAATTAAAAATATTGCAATTCTTGAAAAACTAGTTAATATTGTCAACTGTCAATACTTGTCTTTCGAAGCACTTAAATGCATTTTTAGATTTGTAAGTTTCTTAATTCTGATTCTGTTTTAAATAGTGATTGTATTTTTATGTTTAAAATGGATTGTATTTATTTGATCTGTTAATATACTATTATTGTTATGTAATGATTTACAATCCAAACGGCTTCGCACTCCCTCCAGGGATTATTCACTCATACCAGGCATACAAAGACACCAAAAGTATGAAGCTCTGTGGGAACCCTTTCCATGTTATCGGGTCCTAGGTGACGTTGTCTGCTGCATTTCCTACGAACTTTCGGACGGTTCGCGTGATTGCAAGGAGAATTGCTTTCTGCATCGGCTTATACAGATGCTCACTAAGGCCCAGTCCCTTGATGTTCTGCAGGAGGTTCTTTGATATCACTCCAGTTGTTGACAGTATTATGGGAATCGTTTAGACGCTGTTCATTGCCCATTGTCTTCGGATTTGGACCTCCAGATCTCTGTATTTGGCGATCTTCTCGTTTAATTTTGGCCTTAGGTTGTTGTTGTTAGGTACAGCAATGTCGATTAGTGTAGTTCGCCTAGAAATTTTATCTACTAGTATAATGTCTGGTCTATTATGAGCTACTGTTTGATCCGTCAGAACCGTTCGGTCCCAATATAACTTGAACTGGTTGTTTTCAAGAATATGCTCCGGATTGTACATGCAATAAGGCACTTTTCCTACCTGTAATAGGTTTAACTTTTCTGCTAACTCTTGGTGGATTATCTTAGCGGCTGAGTCGTGTCTTTTCTTATACAAGGTTGCAGCAAACGCTTGGCATCCTCCAGTTATGTGCTGAATTGTCTCCGATGTTTAACAGCCACATCTGCATTGGTTATTTTCTATTGAGGGATCTCTAATGATAAACTTCCGATAGTTCTTCGTCGGAATAACCTGATCTTGGATAGCTAACAAGAAGCCCTCCGTTTCCGGAAACATCTGTCCTGGAATCAACCAGTAGTTCGAAGCTGAGTTGTCGACATTGTGCTGATTGACCTCATTTGGATGCCATGAAGTGGATTCCTAAGCCAGTTTTGTAACTTCTCTTGGTCTGTTTGGTGGTGAGAAGCAATACCTTGTTCCCTCAACTGTAGCGGCGTTGAATCGTCTGCCTCGCATATTGCTCGATGTAGTGTGGAAGAGTCAGCTAACCTGTGGAAATATGAACGTAAGTTTATTATTTGTTGGTCGAGCTGCTTACCAATATCCACCAATCCTCTTCCTCCTTGGTGTCTTGGAAGCATTGTACGTTCAATGGCACTCCGAGGGTGATGTTTTTGTGCTTTTGTTAGGAGTGTTCTTATTTTTCTTTGCAGGTTTTGGATGTTCGTTCTGCTCCACTTTACAATTCCAAAGGAGTAGCTCAGCGCAGAGCAAGCATACGTATTGAGCGCCTTAAACAAATTTCTACTATTCAAATTAGTTCGTAATATCCGCCCTATCTTCCTGACAAATTCGGCCTTCATAGTGGCGTGGTCAATTCTTTTAGCCTGTTTCATACCTACATATTTGTATGTTTGGTCTGCTTCCATTGCAGCTTGCACTCCGATATCCCCTGAGAACTTCTTTACAATTTTAAGCATTTGTTCCAGCTGGTTTCTGGTAGCAGCCATCAGTTTAAGATCATCTATGTATAGAAGATGATTCACTCTTACTACCTCTTCGTTGTTACACTAAAGCCGTATCTGGTTGAGTTCAAACGCCGTGATAGTGGGTTCATTGCAAGGCAGAACCACAACGGGCTAAGCGAATTGCCCTGAAATATTCCTCTTCGTATCGGAATGGTGTTAGTTTCGATGGTGTCGGTGGGTGGCACTTGCAATTGGATCCTAGTTTTCCAGATTGACATGATGTATTCTAAAAAGGAAACAAAATTATTATCGACCCTATACATTCTCCATATAGTTTTGAGCCACTCATGTGGCACCGAGTCGAAGGCCTTCTTATAATCTACGTAGGCAGCAAAGAGGTTTCTTCGGTTGGCACTGGCTTGGTTACATATGACAGAGTCAAAAATCAATTGCTCCTTGCATCCCATTGCTCTCCTCGTGCATTCTTTCTGTTGATTTACAATGATGTTATTTTGCTCACAATGTGCATAGATGCGTTGGGTCAAGCAGGAGGTGATCACCTTATACAGTGTGGGTAGGCAGGTGATCGGCCTATACTTAGCTGGGTCATGTGTGTTATGTTGGTTCTTTGGTAGGAGGTACGTAATATCTTCGGTCAAGAACAATGGCATTATTGCTGGGTTAAGGAAAACATCATTAATAAGATTAGCCAGCTGATGGTGCATACAATGGGATTCCTTGATTATTCTTGAAATTTCCTCGGTGGTAAATGGCTCAAACTGCATCTGGCTGTAATCTTGGCAGATTTTGTGTTCTTCATTGATCCAGCCAGCTGCGATGTTACAATCGGCTGGTGTGGAAAGTTGGTTTCCCCAGAACTCTTCTGCCTGCTCTCTATTGGGGTACCTATTATCTGCTATATTAGGTGGAGAGTTTAGCTTACGGTAGAAATTTTTTTCTGATCGTTGGAAGAGCGCTTCGTCTCGTTTTTATTATTATTATATTTTTCATTAAAACAGTATGTAATTTAAATATTTTTCGACAGTATTGGTGCTCAAAAATTACTTACAACTTTTTCATCCACAATTTATAACACACAAGTGGGAATGAGAAGTCTCGGTTTTTATCGTCTATGAAAAAACCGGAATGGGAGTGAGCAAAGGCCTTAAGAATATTAAAAAAACTGTTTCGTGACGTTTGGCAATTTGAAAATAACCAAACATTTTGTGAAAAGAAAAATAAAAAAAAAAACAATTCAACACTGTCCAATTTATAACATCATGAATAAAAGATATTTTCCAATATATTATATATTTCTTCGAGCAACCAAACAAAATTTGTGAATTACAGAAGATAGGTTAACTTTCCATATCAATCCATATTTCAAAATGTAAACAAAGGAATGAACTGATTATAAATGAAATCAATCTTAACGAATGAAATACAAAAGGTAACCATTAGTTTAACCGTAGAAAACATAGTTTACGATAAGCTTAAATTCCAAGTTATCCAAGTCACTGACAACCCTTAAAGAAAATCGTACAGAATAAAAATCTATTTGTGACTTTAACAATCCGAACATGTAATTTAATCTAGAAAAATGTAAACGAAAATATTTATTATTTAAGACCAATTTTTAACGGTAATAAGTGCATGCGATATGAATTGTTTATTTTATAACAGCAGTAAATTAAGATTTAGCAAAAGAAAAAACAGGAGCACCTTGTGGCGCCCCTCTATACTCATCACGGCGCCCTAGGGAACCGCGGCGCACACTTTGAGAACTCCTGTACTAGACCGTTGGTTGTTGAATTCAATCTTTTTTGATTGATATTGGATTTACTGTTACCTTTTTTCCAGATAAATCTCGATTTTCTCGCCTACAATTTGAGGCAAATTATTTCTTTTATCTTTTCTTATAGCTGTTTTTTTGAAATTATTTTGAGTTATATAGACTTTACTTTATATTATTTTTAGGGTAGTTATCTATCACTGTGGAAATTGACAGGTTATTACACCTATTGACTATTCTTTAAAGTCAATTTTATGATTTTTAGGTTGAATAAATTTCTATTTTGTAACTTGTCTTACCGACTTTTAGTCTGCGGAGTCCTCAAACTTTCAAGAAGCCGAAAATTATTGAAATCCTTTTCGTATGACTTTGCAGGAAACTTTTTCATAACCTGCTTTGCATCAGTAAAGGCTTACTGAAATTAGCTTACAGAAAAAAATATTTCCTGCAATATGCACCATTAGATATGATCGCCGTTATTTTTTAACCGACTTCTAAAAGAAGGAGGTTCTCAATTCGTCGACTATGTATGTACACCGATTACTCCCGAACCGCTGCACCGATTTGAATGAATTTTTTTTCGTTATGTAAAGGAAGTTGCTGCGGTGGTCCCATATTTTTTTGGAGGAAATTGATGCAGTAATATCCAAAATGGCGCTTACAATATGGCGGTCAAAAAAATTAATTTTGTGCGATTTTCTCCAAAATTGGTATGGGGGAATTTTCGGTGTCGCACATTATGAATTCGAAACATTTGTAAAAAACTCAATATGGCGGATCCAATATGGCGTACAAAAAAAATCGATTTTGTCCGATTTTCTCCAAAATTGGTACGGGGGAATTTTCGGGGTCGCACATGACGAATCTAAAATTATTTTTAAAAAATTCAATATGGCGGATCCAATATGGCGGACGAAAAAATCAATTTTGTCCAATTTTTTTCAAAATTGATATGGCGGAGTTTTCGGGGCCTCACATAACGAATCTGAAATTATTTTTAAAAAATTCATTATGGCGTATCCAATATGATGAATAAAAATTAATTTTGTTCGACTTTTTTCAAAATTGATATGAGGGAGTTTTTGGGATAGCACATTACGAATCTGATATTATTTAAAAAAAATAATATGGTGGATCTAAGATGGCGGATTAAAGATTCTACATCTCTTGATTTTGTCTGAAGTCAGTATGGACGTATTTTTGTTAGTGTTATATACGGAAATAATTTTTTTTTCGAAAAACTCAATCTGGCGGATGGTGTCCTAAAAATTTTACATATCTCGAATTTCTCCAAAACTGATATAGAGGGTTCTTGAGGGTGTAAATTATGAATTTAAACGTATTTTTCAGAATTCAATATGGTGAATGCAATATAGCTGACAAAAAATTTTACATGTTTCGATTTTGTTCAAATGTGGAACTGAATCGTTTTTGAGGATGTAAATAGCGAATATAAAATTATTTTAAGAAAATCTAATATGTCAGATGCAATATGACCATTTAGAAATTTTAAATTTCTGGATTTCATCTAAAATTGGTACTAGAGGCATTGGAGGGTTTAGATTTAGTTTAGATCAAGATGTTAAAATTGTTTTTTTGAAATTCATTATGACGGATCCAATATGGTGGGTTGAAAATTTTACCTTATTCACATTTTTTTAGATTTGGTATTAGGGCGTTGGGGGGTGGTGTATTACGAATATGAAGTTAATTTTTTACAACTTTTAGGTTGATAAGATACAATATGAAGGACTAAAAATTTGACATTTTCTGGCTTTATCTAAAATTGATATTGCGGGATTCTTGGGGCGTGTACAAACTCAATATGCAATATAAAATATATCGGGCTAAGAAATTTACTTCTCAAATTCTTTACATATTGATATTGGAAAGTTTTGGGGCCTATATTACCAATCTAAAATTAATTTGAAGTTTAAGATATTGGATTTACTATGACAGACTAAATATTTGTTTGACACAATTTCATTAATATTTGGAGAACTCTAAGAATCAAAGAATTTTTAGTGGTTCATTTTAGGGTGATTTACAATTCAATAAAATGGGTACTTCTTTGCCACCTTAGAGTCATTGCAAGGTACATTAAACTTGATTAGCATGTAGTTCAAATAATTTGTGAATATCATAATGAATTCAAAACTAAAAATCGAAAAATAAAATTTTTATAAAAAAAAATTGAACCGACTTCTAAAAGTGCGCAAAAAGGGAAAAATAACTAGAAATTTTTATATGAAATTGAAATTTTTGAAGTCGGGGCCAAATTATTTTTAAATGAAATAAATAATATATTTAAATTATGGTAAAAAAGCAATTACAAATAAAGTATTTTTAATCTGTTTATGCGAATCACATTTTGTCAGATATTAGTTTGGCACCGACTTCAAAAAGTTCAATTTCACATAAAAATTTCTAGTTATTGTTCCCTTTTTAGCGCACTTTTAGAAGTCGGTTCAATTTTTTTTATAAAAATTTTATAAAAAACTTGAAATGCAAATATGTTTTCCATAAACACCTAAAATTGAATAATAAATACTTACCTTAACGTATTAAAGTATCACATTAGTATCCAACTGGTTTTTTCACTGTATTAAATAAAAACAGGTAATAAATTGCAAAAAATGTTAATAAAATCCCCTCAAACTACAATAAATCACCGCGGCACAACCTTGACAGCCACTTACATGTTTCAATAAATAGACAGAATAGTTTGTTTTATATGTAATTCTCCTTTTAGGCAGAGAATATGAAAAATATATGTACAAACAGTTTATTTCCTGTAAATATCGCTCTGGTTCTCTCTCCATACGCGTTTCGATCACCTCACGATCTCGTCAGTGGAGCTGTATCGGACCGAGAGCAACATTAGCAGGAAATAACTGATATATGAACCATAAATTTCAAGATATGTCGGCAGGATATTACACCTGCCGTCTACCAACTTCGATGTCAGACTGAAAAATATCGCCCAAATAAACTGTTTTTATATATATTTTTCATATTCTCTGCCTGAAAGGAGAATTATATATATAACAAACTATTTAAATACGGCAGAAAGATTTTTTTATTTCTTACTGAAATTTTGATTGTTTAAAAATTTCACGTTACTCCGTTGATTCATAGATGTCGTTCGACTGGCGATATTTGTCAGTCTGACATCGAAGTTGGTAGACGGCAGGTGTAATATCCTGCCGACATACCTTGAAATTTGTGATTCATATATCAGTTATTTCCTGCTAATGTTACTCTCGGTCCGATACAGCTCCACTGACGAGATCATGAGGTGATCGAAACGCGTATGGAGAGAGGACCAGAGCGATATTTGCAGGAAATAAACTGTTTATACATATATTTTTCATATTCTCTGCCTGAAAGGAGAATTACATATATTACAAACTATTTAAATACGGCCGAAAGATTTCTTTATTTCTTACTAAAATTTTGATTGTTTAAATAGACAGAATGCTTCTAATTTGCTTATTTTAATTCCACTTAAAGTTTCTGACTGATCTCAATCTAAGTCGCATAGGCCTGATGGCATGCGCCGCAACCTCTTTTTTCTTAATCTAAGAAAAAGGATTATGATAAGCAACATTGCCGGATTGTGCAGTTAATCTCAAAAGGTTATAATGTTACGAATTCTAGTTATTTGTTGGACAAATATTATAGATGATCTCTGATGCCATACTTCAAAAAAATTAATATTTAAAAGAAAAAAGCATTTGAAACAACTTCAAGTAAAAATAATTAAAAAAAATATTTTGCCGGGACGCTGTACTGTTACCCTACAAGCTGCCACTGTAAATTCAACACTAACGATTCAAATTTCCAACTAAAGTTTACATTCTTTTATCTCTATACTATCTTAAAACCCTAAATCCATTCTTTTTGATCATTCGACAAAAAAAACCAAGCCGTAAAAAGGAAAGTATCAACTTTATATTACATTAGATTAAACTCTTGAGCTACTGAAAAATGTATTTTTCAGCCGTTTATCTTGTTTATTTTTTGCCCTAAGCCAGCCGGCCTGACGGTGCGTTGTTCGATATGGTAATAAAACAAAAAAATCAAATCTTAACTACATCGTTTTTCATTTTTAAATTGTGTTTTCGATCTTTTGCTTTTGTGTAATGAATGTTTGCTTAATAGCGTTTAGTGGATTTTAATATGTATATTAGACCGTAAAAATACAAGTTCAGAGTTAAACTATTCCTATTTGCTCATTACTTACTATATTCTGCTGTGTCTATTTTTATTGAAAATGCACGAATTGACCCTAGATATATAAAACTCCTGAAGTAAAAATTGAAGAAAATATGGCAAGATGTTGAAAAGGGGTTCGAAAAAGACACAATTTCGCTAAAACTACTTACTTTAGCATTTGGAGATATGTGTCGAGTATTAGACTGAAACAGAAAATACCTAAATATCAATGGTTCGTACTTGGCTTACTGATGGTTTGCAGATAATGTAGTTCTGATAAGTAACGGCACAGAAGAACAGGAGATATATTGGCAGCAGTGACGGCTTTATCTAAAATTTGCAGGTTCCTGCAACTCCCCAAAAAATTGTAAATTAAAATACAATATACTAATAAATATAAGTACAAATATTGTTTTAATTTTCACTTATCATTTTATGATTAAATTTAAATAAATTTTTTACTTAGAATATAAACGCACATCAGACAATTATTGAAATAATTTTACTTACTTTATCTAAATCTCAAGAATAGTTTGTCTGTATTACAGTATTACGCCTGGAAACGTTATCTCTTTCCTGGTGTGTAATTTGAAGGCAATCCAAGCTGATACATGGGAGCGTATATGGAGTTGCCTATCTAAGACGTGGAGATTAATTTCGTCTTATAAGCTTAATAAATGTTGCAAGTCGACTTGTACATTTCTGTTTAAGCTATATTTTCGCTGTCAATTTACTTTAACCAGGTTCAAAGAATCTCTGGCGATAAAATAGTGACGTCACATTAAAATTGTATCCACGTATCTTGAAACAATTATAGATATGCTTTCAAATATGAACATACGCACTTCTTCATTATCGTATTCGGGCGATCCGAAAAAGTAACGTCATTTCAAATATATTTTAAAACAGAACGTATATTAAATCGGATGACCCCATGAAAAAACATCTTTATTTTCCCCGTCAAATGCCTAGTTCTTCTTCTTCTTGCTTGAAATGACGTTGTTGCTAGGCAATATCTACTGCGAAAATTTCCTAATTGTTTAGTAGTTGTCGTTTGTTTGTTGTGCTGTACGCAATTGTATTTTTTTTACGTTTTGCATTTGGTAAAAATAAAAATGAATTCCCTTCAAAGTTTAATTGCAGAGCCATTCTGTGGTCGATCATTAGGTGATAAGGCTAAAATAAAAAGGCTTAGAAAGCCTACTCCGGATTGAAAAATAGAACAATCCGAATCTAGCCGAAAAATTACTTTTGCTAGGACGTTTAATTCAGACCTTTATAATAATAAACATACGTAGTATTGTGGTTGTGAAATAAAAAATGCTGTATTTTGTTTTCCTGGTTTATTATTTAGAGAAGAAACTTCTTGGACAAAAGTAGTTTTACCGGCCCAAATCATTCGGGGACCGAATTTAAATGCATATGTGATCGGTGAAACATATCAATCATTTGGGACTGTTAATGTAGTTGCTCAATTAAGCAGCTCTTATCGAAGAAATATTGAACTGTACAATGAAAAAGTGAGATATAATCGATACATTTTAAAGATTATAATTATTTGTGTTCGTTTCTGTGGAGCTTTCGAACTCGCATTATGGAGACATGATGAGTCTACTACATCTTCTTCTAATCCCGGGGTTTTTCGAGGTTTAATTGATTTTAGTGCTAAATTAGATGGTGTTCTAAAACAACATTTGAAAAAAGCATCGGTATTTAAGGGTACGTCAAAAATTATTCATAATGAAATTTAACAAGCTTTATTTATTGTATGTCAAGAGGAAATTGCGGGACTTCTTGTAATTTATGACTATCTTTCTCAAAACATCAAGATAAGTGAGAAATTTAGTAAAGTTCTAAAACTTTTAAACATTTTAATTACTATTTCGATGACATCGGCTAAAGCAGAACGGTGCTTTTCTACCGTCAAATAGATAAAAACGTTTTTACGGAATACTGTGAGCCAAGAAAGACCTTTTTTTTGGCAACGCTTTCTAAAGAAAGGGAACTTATCGAAAACATACCTGATTTGAATCAGCAGGTTATTGATAAATTTGCTAATGCCAAAGATCAACGTATGGATTTTTTTATAAATAGTTCACACAGTAAGTTATACATGTATTTTATTTTGACTGCTTTATTTTTAAAACTTACTACCTTCTTTATGTTTAGTTATTTAAAATACACCGTTTTGTTTCATACTAACTCAACTTTTAAAGACTTTTATTTTTTCGATAATAATTCGGATTAAAGTAAATCTAGAGATGGGTGTCATTTTGGTTTTATTTGTTTTGATTTGTTTTTGATAATTTCCTTGATTTTTTCGATAAAAAAAAATGCAAATTTATGAATTTTTATATAATAAGGATGCTTTTATTAGTGTGTACTTTTTCATCTGAATAATCAAGAAAATTTACAAGAACAAAACGAACAAGATCGATATGACATCCACATTATAGATTTACTCTAATCCGAATTATTACCATTTTTTCATCCACCAGTGCCTATGGCAGATTTTATACATATCTATGTTTTTAATGTACTATTGGAATTCCAAGCCATACTTTTTTAATGCATCAGCCGCCACTGATTGGCAGAGTTACAACAAGCATCATTACGTAGTGCCTTAAAAGTGAACTGGAATAAAATAAAAATTAAGAGTACAGTATAAATGATCATCACAGAAGCAGAAAATGAGTGAATATAGGGTGTCAATTTGAAAACTTCCCACCTTTAACATCGCTGTTCTACCAAATCATATTGAAAATCAGATAGACACAATTTTGAATTGAAAGGGGGGATAAGTAGCACATCATTTTAGAGCTCGTTGAATTTCCTTTTCAAAAATACCCTAATTTATTTTTCTGGCCAGTAGTTTCGGAAGCGTCACGATCCAAATTTAAATACTTACCTGCACAAAAATTTATAATCTTTGGATTATTATTAAGAAAATATTGTGTTAACTCCCTTTTTAGTCGAAATTTTATTAGGGCTATGTAACTTCCTAAAAAGTTACATAAAAAAGGAATCTAGAAGTACCATTTTGATGGTAGTTAACTTACGTTCATCAAATGTAGGGAGTAGTGAATATATGAGGAAACAAATGAGGAGGAGGATGAAGAGTATTGAGTATATATGATCATCATCCTCACTTTGTTTTCGTTAGAAGTAGAAGATATATTTCTTTTTAATATATTATAAGCTAGTAAAGCGTTGCTTTTATAATAAAAATTTAAAGAAAGGAGGCAAGGTCATATTACCATTATAAGTTTGGCAAGGTAATTAATAGAAATATATATTAGATAATTCGATAAATATAACGAGAGAACAAAAGAGGAGGAGGAAAAATACATACCCGGAGACTATATATTTTTCCTCCTCCTCCTCGGTTGTCTCTCATATATTCACTACTGATGGTTTTCAATTCTTTTTATCTCTGAAATGTTACACAGATAAAGCCTACATTTTTTTGCTACTCCTGTAAATAGATTCTTAAATATCGTTTTTTAAACAAAATTTTTATAGCAAATTTTACGGATTGAACGTAATATTGTGAATTCATTTACTTGTTGTGGTAATTTTAAATGTGAATTAACTGTCAAAATGGTTTTTATTCGTCAAGAAAGAATTTTACAGGAAGATCTATTAAATTTCTAGCAGGATGGTACTCCAACCCATAATTTTCTTCCAGTCCAACAGTGGTTAAACGAGGAATTCCCGGGTAGATGGAGCAGAACTCCCTTAGACGTCCTTCTTTGGAGACATTTTAAATTTATTGTTTACAAAACACAATCTGCTGATATATGGAACTGTTGGGTGGTTATATGTCCTCTTACAAACTTATAACAGGTGTTAAAAAACGTGACGAAATTGTAAAAAATTCTGTAAAAAATACCAAATAAAAAATCAGACGTCCAGCTAGACTTTCCTTTTGTTTATACCTAAATTTATCTATTAAAAAGATAAATTAACTATTTAAGTATGTTTGAAATAATTAATACTAAAAACAATAAATCTAGTCAATTCTAATTATTCCTGTTTTGAAAGATTATTTCTTTGAAACTACCAGTTAGATATAATAAATTAGGGTATTATTGAAATCATAATTAAACGAGCTATAAAATGATGTGCCGCTTGACTTCCTTTTCTGTTTAAGATTTTAACGGTAAGATCCACCTCTCTCAGGGAGATGAACAGCAAAGGTTGCAAATATTCTTGAAAAATGTCCCCCTTAAAAATAAAATTGAATTGCCTGTTGACTTTTTCGTTCATCAATTGAACAACCATGATGTGCAGGAGCTGTGGTTTCAACAAGACGGTGCAACATGTCACACAATTCGTGCCACAATTGATTAATTGAAGGAAATGTTTGGTAATCACATAGTTTCACGTTTCGGACCCGTGAATTGGCCTCCAAGATCGTGCGACTTAACGCCGCTAGACTATTTTCTGTGGGGATATGTGAAGTCGCTAGTCTACGCCGATAAGCCAGAAATGATTGATCACTTGGAGGACAACATTCGCCGCGTTATTGCCGATATACGGCCACAAATGTTGGAAAAAGTCATCGAAAATTGGACCTCCAGATTAGACTACGTCCGAGCCAGCCGTGGCGGTCATATTTAAATTATAATGCCAGAAGGTTATCTTTCGAATAAAATAAATTTCATGTCAATTTAAAAAATTCATCTTTGTTTTATTCCATTTATTAAGACTAGGAAGTTTTGAAATTGACACATTGTATGTGTGGGATACAAGATCATGCTCGGAAATCAATTTGAGTTGGGCAGCATTTGGCACCCAAAACATCTTCTCGGTAATGTAAATATTTCAAGAAATCTAAAAACGAAAGTAAACGAAATATGGGTTGTGCCCGTAATTAAACTTGGATGGAAACAGTAACTTTGACGCAAAAAAATGCCGACAGTTTAAGAACCGCACAAAATGCGAGGAAACTGGCATTCTTCATAACTTTATTTAAAAAAAAAACTAAAATTCAAGAACCGCATAATTATCAAACTAATTCTTTTTTTCTTTATTTTCAGATTAACAATGACCAACGATCCGTTTCCATCGGATTTCATCATCATTCAACTAAATTCATCGTCGACGTCGGAAATCAACGATGTAAATTCAACGATCGGGTCAACGTTTACAAACGATTCGTTTTACCATTCATCTGTTGAACTACAGGAGTACATTTTTGATAAATTCTATATTAGAGCCATTTTTATCACTCTGTATACTATTGTCTTTGCGTTATGTTTTTTCGGTAAGTATAGTATTTAATTTTGTTTCTATTTGTTGACCGTGTAGTTATTAATTAGTTTTTACTTTTTTGGGTTTCGGTCATATTATTACTTTATAAAAAAAATTAACACATGTATTTTTTTCTGACGTTTCGGTTTATTTTATTGATTAAACCATCTTCAGAGAATTACTGTAAATATGAAAAGGAATATGTAAATTTATGCTATATAAACTGAAAATTTTACTTTCTTACCTAATGTTAACAGGTGATTCACTTGAAAAACTTACATTTAACTATTTTATTACTTTAATATAATATAATTAAACACTTCTTATTTAATATAAATATAAATATAGAAAAATTATTTTTTGATGCATTTTTTTTTCCACATCTGGTTTGTTGTGCTTTTGACAGAGTACTACCAAAGGGTTTGAAAGTTTCTGGACCATCTGCAATTTTATTGCCCTATTAGATTCGTATATACATTACTCAGGTCATTTGTGTCCGTTCTGAAATTCATTGTACCGGGTGTTCTTTTAATATGGATCATTTCTTTAATAGTTCTTTTTTTGTAATTAATTTCTTTGTCTAAAATCTCCACGTTGTTAAAATCGATGTTGTGCATGTTATCAATTGCATGTTTGGCTAAGGCGGTTTTATTATCGTTATTGTGATGTCTAATGCTGGATTTGTGATTTTGTATTCTATTTTTTAAATACTGTTTGGTTTGACCGACATATGTTTGGTTGCAATCTAAGCAATTGATCTTGTAAATGACATTTGTTTGTTCGTCTTTAGAGATATCAGGTTTAAGTTTAGTGTAAAGGTTTTTGAAATTATTAGAAGGTTTTTCAGCTATTTGGATATCATATGGTTTTAGCACTTTTTTAATGGGATTAGTAATTTCTGGTATATATGGCAATGATATGTATTTTTGGGTTGACGGAACATTGCTTTTTGTTGGCTGATTGTTGTTATAGATTTTATCGACTTGGCTTTTTATTATGGGTTCAACAAATTTCTTTGGGTAATTGTTTTTCGCTAAAGTGTCTTTAACTTTTTTTAAATTTTGCGGTCTAAATTGTGGATGGGAAAATTTGATAGCTCTATCGGTTAGTGTTGTGACCACACTCTTTTTGTATTTTATGGGTGCTACAGAATTGTAATTTAGGTTTCTCCCTGACCATACCGGTTTTGTGTACCAGTTTGTTTTTATTTTACCATTGTGATCATATTGAATAGTAATGTCGAGGAAATTAATGGCTTTATTATTTTCTTTTTCTAATGTAAATTGTATTTTATTATGATAACTATTAAATTTATTGAGGGTGTACTGAACTTTGTTTTCCGGTATGCATAATATACAGTCGTCGACGTATCTTTTAAAGAAAAAAGGTTTGTAATTTAGTTGTTTAATTACACTTTCTTCTAGAAGTTCCATGACAAGGTTTGCTATTGTTGCAGATATTGGTGAACCCATGGCAACACCGTAGATTTGTGAAAAGAAAGACGATATCTGATATCTCTAAAGACGAACAAACAAATGTCATTTACAAGATCAATTGCTTAGATTGCAACCAAACATGTGTCGGGTAAACCAAACAGTATTTAAAAAATAGAATACAAAATCACAAATACAGCATTAGACATCACAATAACGATAATAAAACCGCCTTAGCCAAACATGCAATTGATAACATGCACAACATCGATTTTAACAACGTGGAGATTTTAGACAAAGAAATTAATTACAAAAAAAGAACTATTAAAGAAATGATCCATATTAAAAGAACACCCGCTACAATGAATTTCAGAACGGACACAAATGACCTGAGTAATGTATATACGAATCTAATAGGGCAATAAAATTGCAGATGGTCCAGAAACTTTCAAACCCTTTGGTAGTACTCTGTCAAAAGCACAACAAACCAGATGTGGAAAAAAAAATGCATCAAAAAATAATTAAATGTAAGTTTTTCAAGTGAACCACCTGTTAACATTAGGTAAGAAAGTAAAATTTTCAGTTTATATAGCATAAATTTACATATTCCTTTTCATATTTACAGTAATTCTCTGAAGATGGTTTAATCAATAAAATAAACCGAAACGTCAGAAAAAAATACATGTGTTATTTTTTTTTATAAAGTAATAATATGACCGAAACCCAAAAAAGTAAAAACTAATAGTATTTAATATGTATGGCAAAACTAATGCTTTCAAATTGATGCATTAAAATTGAAATTGTTCCAAACAAAAATCCGTAATAACACTTTAAAATGGCCTTAAACCAAGATCCATGTATATCTATATTATTATATAAAGAATACGAGGGTGTCTGTTTGTTAAGCATAACTAAAACACCTATTTAATTAATAGGAACCAAATTTTAACTCATGTTTTTTGACATGAGGTTTAAAGCTATATTGTATCTAAAAAAAATTAACTTTAATTAAAACTAACGCTAAGATGTTAATGCCACAAAGGATAGTATGTTTGCTCCTCACTAGGTGGCGGAAACGCTGTGATGCTCTACATCAATAATCGCAGATATGAATGATTTTTCTCTCTTTATTTCCCTCTTTCAAGCACATTTGAAAAGCCCATAGAGATCATAAGGATAAAATAGGTAGTAGATGAATTTTTATTTTTTATATGAAACGCTTTTCTCAAAAAAATTTTGTAGCAGGTTTAGCTAAATAAACCGACATTAATTCTAAAAAAAAACCAGAACAATTGTATTGTTTTATCCATTTCTATCGGCGTAATGCTTTCACTTACATGCAGCTCTATTTCTCATCTACTCTATATACAGGGTGGCTCAGGGTTAAACCGTCAAACGTTTAGGATCTATTTTTTTTGACAAGAACAAAATTTTTTTCTATAAGCATGTGTCTTAACTTGCTTCGTTTTCAACATACAAGGTATTCGATAAAATTGTTTTTTTTTATTAATTACTCAAAAATTTTTTGGCTGATTTTGGAATGCTTATTTGCGGTAATAAGAGGCTTCTTTCAATATAATTAGAATAAAATAATTAATTTTAGTGGCGTCCCAGAGGGTAATCTAATTGGTATAAGTATAACGATTTTTCCTACAAATATTAATTAGATTACCCTCTAGGACGCCACTGGAATAATTAATTTTTTCCAAAATCATTGAAAGAAGTCCCTTATTATCCCAAACGAGCATGCCAGGTTTTATCAAAATCAGTCTAAAGGTTTTTGAGTAATTAATAAAAAACCATTTTTGTCTAAAAACTTCGACACCCTGTATCTCGAAAACGGAATAAGTTAGAAATAGAAAAGAAAAATGTTAGTTTTAGGTAATAAATCGATGCTAAATATTTGGCGGTTTAATCCTAGGTCGTCCTGTATAATTCCTCTATGACTTTGGTCAGCCAATGACGGAAGAACGATGTGTTGGGAATATTCGTAGCATCTTCTTTATGCTTTTTAATACAATTTATTGACATTTTCTTTTGTTGCAACATTAAAATCTTTCATGTCAAAATTAGCATCTTTTTGTTATCCTCTTGCTATAAAATAAACCCAATTTTATTTTTTGATTTTTTCTTTTTGTTTTTCTTCAAAAATTTTTTTATTTATTTCTTCTTTTTTAACATCATTTTCTGGTTCTTTATTTTCCTCGCTAGTTTGTACCAATTTTTCTGTTTCATCGCTGTCCCTTTTTCTCTCTTCATTCTCTATGTCTGGTTGACATTTTTCTATTTCTGTGATTAAATCTTGTTGACTTTTGTTTTAGTCTTGATATCCCTTCACTAGGTTTTGCTGGTCTTTCACTAGATCTTGATAACCTTTTTCTAAAGGGCGTTTTTTATAGAGGTATAGAACTTTTAAATGGAATAAAATAAAGATGAATTTTTTAATTTGACATGAAATTTACTTTATTCGAAAGATAACCTTCTGGCATTATAATTTAAATATGACTTCTGGCATATGACCGCCACGGCTGGCTCGGACGTAGTCTAATCTGGAGGTCCAATTTTCGATGACTTTTTCCAACATTTGTGGCCGTATATCGGTAATAACGCGGAGAATGTTATACTCGAAGTGATCAATCGTTTCGGGCTTATCGGCGTAGACTAGTGACTTCACATCCCCACAGAAAATAGTCTAGCGGCGTTAAGTCGCACGATTCTGGAGGCCAATTCACGGGTCCGAAACGTGAAACTATGCGTTTACCAAACGTTTCCTTCAATAAATCAATTGTGGCACGAGCTGTGTGACATGTTGCGCCGTCTTGTTGAAACCACAGCTCCTGCACATCATGGTTGTTCAATTGATGAACGAAAAAGTCAGTAATCATGGCTCTATAGCGGTCACCATTGACTGTAACGTTCTGACCAGCATCGTTTTTAAAGAAGTACGGACCAATGATTCCACCAGCCCATAAAGCACACCAAACAGTCAGTTTTTCTGGATGTAACGGTGTCTCAACATACACTTGAGGATTATCATCACTCCAAATACGGCAGTTTTGTTTATTGACGTATCCATTGAAACAAAAGTGAGCTTCTTCGCTAAACAAAATTCGCTTATGAAAATCGGGATCAACGGCAATCTTGTTTTGGGCCCATTCACCGAATCTACGCCTTGCTAGGTGATCGTGTGGCTTCAATTCTTGCACGAGTTGGATTTTGTAAGCACGAAAACCAAGATCTTTCCGCAAAATCTTCCATAAAGTGAATGGACACATATCCAATTCCTGTGCACGATGGCGGATAGACTGATTCGGGTCTTCCTCTACGCTACGCTCTACAGCAGCAATGACTTCTTCTGTACGCACTGTGGATGCGTATTATCATTTAGAGTAAACGTGGTGCGAAAACGTTCCATAGTTAATCGAATTAATTGCTCTGATGGACGATTATGTTGACCGTAAAATGGACGTAGTGAGCGATACGTATTTCGAACAGAACCATGATTTTAAAAATAAATTTGCACAATTTGGAAGCGTTGTTCAGGCGTCAGTCTATCCATGTTGAAATGCCAAACCAAACTAAACATAAATCACTCTACAGCTGACAAAATGACCACCAGTTAAAAAAGTGTTGCCAACTTAAAGTTCTATACCTCTATAAAACACACCCTTTATTTTATTCCATAGATTTTGGTAACTTTTCCCTAGATCTTGATTATATTTGTCCATTTTATTCCCGACTTTGTCCAGTTTACTCTCTAGAGATTGCTGATATTCATCCATTTTGTTCCCTAGGTTTTGGTAACCTTTTCCTATTTTGTTCATTTTATTCTCTAGGTCTTGATAATCTTTTTCTAAGTCTTGACAACCTTTTTCCATTGTTTGTTGCATATTTTTCAAAAATTGCAAAATTTCTGGGTAGCTGTTAGCCATTTAAATTTATTATTGTTTATATTTAATTGATATTACAAATTTTAAAATAAAAAAAATTAGTGCCTCTTCTCTTGTGACTTTTTCAAAAATAAATTTTAATCTCTAATTTTTGTGACTTTTTCAAAAACTTTTTAACCACCTTGGTTTTCTGACTTTTTGACAAAAATTTTGCCTATATTGATTTCTGACCTTTTTTTACAACTTTTGCTTATATTGATTTTTCACCTTTTTTTACAAGTAACGCCTATATTGATTTTTCACAAATTTTGCCACACGTTTCTTTGACTTTTTCAAATTATTTCGCCCCACGTTTGTTTTCTGACTTTTTCAAATTATTTTTGCCCTACGTTTCTTTGACCTTTTCAAATTATTTTTTCCCCACGTTAGTCTGTAATAAATTTTTGCATATTTTTTATTGATCCAAACTGACCTGTCATTGCACTATACAAAATACAATTGGCATTTTAAAATTCAGATCTGCTTATGAATAAGATCCTCATCTGGATTATAACTGACATATAAAGAGAAAATGTGTGTTTGTATATTTAGTCCTTTGCAAAAGTTTTTTCATCCTAATTTTTATCTTGATATTTCATCACGTCTTCCTTATCGCATGTCCCATGTGTTAGTCTCAGACAAGATTAAATGTTTTGTGCAGCCGAGTGTAAGTTTAAGAGCAAAAATAAATCATTGAAAAGCAGCAGGGAAAAGAATTATCGCTTGAATGAAAATTGATTTTATTCTTATACATCGCAATAGATTTATCTTCAATACAAGATATAAGATAGATAAATATCAAAAACATTTTGGAACACTGCATCTCAAAATTATCAGTTTATTTTAAGTGAAAACTTTTGTACAAATAAGGCCAAATATTTTTATTTTCGTGACATAGAATTACTGAAATATAAGTTTACATTGTTAAATTTTGTTAAAGTCAGCTTTCATGTAATATATTGAAAACAGAAACAAAAGAGACGCTTTAAAGCGCTTAATCTTCCAAATTTTATTGTCTAATTTGTTGTTCAGATGGGAAGCGCAATTAATAAGTGCCCTTCTAAAAATTCTTCGTTGATAGAAACCTTTCTGAAATAGTCGCTAACTTCGCACAGGATCACAATGACAGCACCGCCGTTTTGGAGCGAAATTTGAAACAGAATTTAAAATATATGATTTTTAAAGTAATAGTTGTATTAAAAAAATAATATTGAATATTTTGGGTTACATTAGGTATTTATGCATGGTTTTAAATACTTCACAAATATTATGGTCAAAAATTTCACTCGGTATGAAACATTCGTAACCATTCATTCCCTAGGCCTTGCTCTGAAAGAATTTTGAAATTATTTTTGTTATTACTTGACATTTAATGTACCTAATTAATTGGAAATGAGACAAAACGTTAAATATTGTATATTAAGCAATCATACACTTTATATTTTTACTTCAAATTATTGTTTCAAAATAAAAATGTTAACAAAACAAATCAATTTTATTTGTAAGAAATCATTCTCCTTCTTCTTCTTCTTCTTTAGGTGCCATATCCGTATTCAGACGTTGGTGGTTATCATGTTTACAATTTCCTGAAATCTTTCTCTATCGGCTGCAGCGCGAAATAGTTCCTCCACCGTGCAATCACACCACTGCCTGATGTTACGTAGCCATGAAAGCTTCTTTCGGCCTATCCATCTTTTTCCTTCCACTTTTCCTTGTATTATAAGTCGAAGTAGCTGGTATTTAGGTCCTCTAATTATGTGACCGAAGTATTCTGTTTTCCGCCTCTTTATAATGTTCAAGAGCAGTCGATCTGTATCCATCATTCTGAGAACATCCTCATTGGAAGTGTGCGAAACCCATGATACCTTTAGGATTCGACGATAGCACCACAATTAGAAAGCTTCCAGTTTGTTTAGCGTTGTGGTTTTTAATGTCCATGTCTCGCCACCGTATAACAGAATAGACCATACATAGCAT
Source organism: Diaprepes abbreviatus (assembly GCA_034092305.1). Taxonomy (NCBI): domain Eukaryota; kingdom Metazoa; phylum Arthropoda; class Insecta; order Coleoptera; family Curculionidae; genus Diaprepes; species Diaprepes abbreviatus. The sequence continues at coordinate 26,053 of JASJET010000426.1, forward strand.
TTCAGAACCCTCTTACGAATATGCATTGACAGGTTCCTGTTGCATAGAACTGGTTTCCATGTCATAAAGGCATTATGCGATATTTCGATCCTAGCTATTATCTCTTCATCTGAGTCCCCATTCACATTCAACCAACCGCCAAGGTATCTGAAATGGTTTACACGCTCTATCCTCTCTTCATCGAGCCAAAGTTGACATTTATCTACATTAATCTTTCCAACAGGTATCCACTTTGTTTTTGAGATGTTAGTTTTAAGGCCCCTTCGGCAGCTCGCCTCATTGACTAGATTTACTAATGTTTGGAGATCCTCAATGCTTTCTGCAAGAATGGCCGTATTATCAGCAAATCTAATATTGTTGAATACTTCTCCACCCAGTCTTACTCCCTCTTTTCTGTCATCCAAAGCCTCCAAAAAATTTCTTCAGAGTATACATTAAAAAGACAGGGTGATAAAACGCAACCCTGTCTTACTTCACGTTTGATGGGTAGGCTTTGAGTCGCTGCATTTGGTAGGTCTACTTTTCTTTGGTAGTGTAATAAACAGCGATTCTAACCAATCATCTGGTATTATTCCTTCGTTGTAAATTTTATTAAAGAAAGTGGTTAAGTAGGAAAAATTTTCCTCATCCAGAAGTTTAAGCAGCTCAGCAGGGATTTGATCTGGTCCAGGTGCCTTATTATTTTTGGTTTGCTGTATTGCTTTTTTGACTCCTGATTTCAATATACTGGGGTCCCTGTCTATCTCGCTGCCGCATATAGTATGTGTATGTGCAGCGTTTTCTCGAGTAGCATCGTCAAAAAGGTCACTGATGTATCTCTCCCATTCTCTGCACTGTTGTTCGTGATAACAGATTTTTCCGTCGGCGTCTTTGAGTAAATGAGCATTTTTGGTTTTCTAATTCCGGAGGTATATTTAAGTTTCCTGTGGAGATTGAAATTGTTGTGTTTTTTTGGAGGTTCTCTATTTCTTTACAGGAATTTTCGAGCCAAAGTTCTTTGGCTTACTTAATTTTTCTTTTTATGAGTTTATTGACTTCACTGTATTTGTTAGTATCTCCATTTTTATATTTCCGTCGTACCTCCATCAGATCAAGAATTTTCTGTGTCGTCCATTCATTTTTTGCTTTTCTTTTAGGTGTTTTCAGAGACTCTTTCACTTCTTTTAAAATCGAGTTTTGTATATCGTACCAACATTCGTTAATGGTTCTGTTTTCGTTTGGTATTTTCGATATTTTGTGTATTTCGTTATTTATTTGCTGCGATATGTATTCACGTGTTTGAGGATTTCTGAGGGGATCGAGGCATATCCTGTTTTGTTTAGATGGCTTTGTTAATTTCTTTAATTTAATTTGTATTTTGGAGCGGAGTAAATTATGGTTTGAGTTTATATCAGCACTGGGGTAAGTTTTCACATCCTTAATATTATTACGGAATCGGTGGTTTATTAGAATGTAGTCTATCTGGTTCCGTACTATTCTGCCTTGTTGTCCATCTTGAGGGGATTTCCACGTGTACAGATGTCTTTCTGGAAGTTGAAACCAGGTATTTGCAATGACAAAGTCAGCTTCTTGGCAGAATTCGATTAGACGTTCACCTCTTTGATTTCTCTCTCCCACGCCAAAGTTTCCGGTGATGTCATGTGTTACCTTCTGTCCAACTTTAGCGTTAAAGTCTCCCATAAGTATTGTTGTTTCGTGTTTCTTTGTTGTTTTTAGCACTTTTTCTATTTGGTAGTAAAATTCTTCGATTTCCTGTTCTTCTTTGTCAGCAGTAGGAGCATAAACTTGGACAATATTTATATTTACAGGTTTGGCATTTAATTGTATAAGTATTACCCTGTCTGACAGTGGTACGAAGTTAGTGACATAATTACTAATATGTTGTTTCATAATTGTTGATACTCCATTTCGGTGCATAGGCTCTTGGTTTCCAGAAAAATAAACGGCATATCCGTCTGATAGGTAATTTCCTGTGTTTTGCCATTTTGTTTCACCTACCCCCATAATAGTGATATTTAGTTTTTCCATTTCCAAGAGTAGATTTCTCAGCTTACCAGCCTCTTATACTGTTGTTACATTCCATGTAGCTATCCTATACGGGTTCTTCATTTTCATCTTCGTCTTATGTCTGGTGACGTTTTGTTCACAGGGATTTTTCTCCGCTTATTTTAAAGGATAAATGATAAGACAATTCCAAAACAAACTGAATATCTTAAGTACATTTTCTTTGTATGCACCGAATAATTCCTGCAACAACATAAACAAATATGTAAATCGAGAGAAAATAAAATACACTTTAATTCCATTCACTTCGGCCATAAAATATTGGTTATAAATCACAAATGACATACAAATTATCTTTTATATTTTTCTATACATAAATAAAATCCTTTATTCCGACCATTATAGGTTCGATGTCAGTCAAAATTCTCATATTTCCATCAATTTGCTTTTACGATATGCATTGAATATAAAATATCCTCTTTGGCATTTTGAATGACCTTTCTTTAATGTAATGCACTTTTATAACATATTCATTTTCCAAAGTACTGCTTGCGTGGAATAAATTAAATAAACATTGTATTTGTGTACAAAGGAAATGAAAAACGTATATACAGGTTGTCCAGGGAAATGTGGGAAAAACACGTGAAAGCAATACTACAAGTTGACAACACGTCTTTTCAATCAATCATCACTGCAATAAGGAACATCAACCTGGAAGAGACCTGTTGCAGGTGGATTGAAAATATGTTAAAAGACAGAGTGATCTATACAGAACTGCTCGGAGAGTCGCTGAAGCACGGGTAACTGGGGGGTGTCCGCAGGGGGGGGGGTCCTCTCCCCACTGCTTTGGAACCTAGTAATGGATGGGCTTCTGCGAACCCTAAGTGAGGAGGGTCACTCTGTACTGGGATATGCAGATGACTTGGTAATCTTAACCCAAGGCAAATTTAATACAACAGTAAGAGAGAGAATGCAGATGGCTCTTAAAGTTGTAGAAAGATAGGTAAGGCAGGAGGGACTCAATATAAGTCCCCAAAAGACTGTCTTAATCTCCTTTACAAAACGGAGAAGGATAGAGGATCTCGGTCTCGTCATCCTCCAAGGAAACACAATACCACTTGCCAGAGAAGTAACATATCTGGGGGTGATTTTAGACTCCAGGCTGACCTGGAACAAACAAGTGGAAAACATAACCAGAAAATCGGAAAGAACTCTTATGACTGTTAGAAGCTTATGTGGGAAACATGAAGTCTCTCACCGAAAATGGTACATTGGTTATACACCAGTGTTCTGAGACCAGCCATCACTTACGCAACCTTGGTCTGGTGGCCCAAGGTAATGCAGAGAGCAACCATGTCAAAGCTGAGTGGAATACAAGGGGTCGCCTGTTTGTGTATTACTGGAGCCATGAAATCAACCCCCACTTCGGCAATGGAGTGTATTCTGGATCTGCCTCCACTACACATAGTGATTCAGGCAGAAGCAAGAATGGGACTCCACCGACTAAATCACTCAACAGTAAAATCGCAAATGACGATGTCAGGACATAAAAACATATGTAAAAAAATCAGGAGCCCTGAGTTGGAAATGGACACGGATCATATGAACTCGAGCTACCGTTGTAATATACCGTTTGAAGTCACAATAGAGGATCGAATGGCAAGCAAAAGAGAAAGACCGGAAACATTCTCGGGTGCAAGTATCTGGTACACTGACGGTTCAAAAACTAGTGAGGGTACTAGAGCTGGGATATATGGGTTACAACCGAGGAAGGAACTAACTTTTCCTCTTGGGAAATGCCCAACAGTATTCCAGGCAGAAATATATGCAATCTTACGGTGCGCAGACGAGATAAACAGGAGAGCTTACAAAGGGAAGCAAATCCTCATTTATTCTGACAGCCAGACAGCCCTAAGGGCCTACAAGGGCCAAAAGGTATCATCGAGGCTGGTTTGGGAATATCAGAGTGAGCTGGAAATTTTGGCAAAAGACAACAGAGTTATATTAAAGTGGGTACCAGGACACGAAGGCATACATGGAAATGAAAAAGCTGACGAGCTAGCTAGAGCAGGGTCAGCATCTCAATACATTGGTCCAGAACCGGCCTTTGGAGTGCCGCGGTGCGCGGCCCGAGAAGTAGTCAAAGAATAGATCAAAAGAGAACATAAAAACCACTGGATGACCAGACAGGGTTTAAACCACAGCAAGCTATTTATTGGGAATCCGGACCCGAAACTGGCAAGGAAACTACTACAAATGAGTAGAAACCAACTAAGGACTATTACGGGTATAATGTCGGGACACATGGTCGTCAAAGTACATCTGAATAGAATGAATCTATATGACGGAAACCTCGGCTGCAGACTATGTGGACAAGCCGAGGAAACGGTGAAGCATATCATATGTGACTGTGAGTCACTGGTGAGATTTAGACAACAAACTTTCGGGTCAGTAAGATTGAAACCGAGAGAAATACTTACTCACTCCTTAGCAGGACTGATTGAGCCAGGGGGCTAGGTTGACAGAGTGGCTGTAATGTCTAGGGTGAGCACAATAGGCCTACTCTGGTCGCAGTGCATCCGGCTTTAGGATGGACCCGGGAATATAATAAATTTCTTATAGGCCTCCTCTTCGGAGAAATGGACCCCCAAAGAGCTGCAATGAAATCAAGTTTTTTACACATAATTATTGAACCACCAGGTATATTTCAATTTTTTCTAATAGTATATATACCAGGTAAGACCTTTAAAATTACCATTCAAGAAAGTGTTGTGAATTACTCACAGCTGCAGGGACGGAATAGCTATGACCCTCATGACCCCATTTTTTTAAGCCCTGTATGACAAGAACTTTGATTTTTGTTTTTTACGTACCTTGAACTATTGACTAAAAATTAAATACTCTTCATTCATGTCTCTAATTCTAAGCTTTTTCGAAAAAAAATGAAATATACCTGGTGGTTCAATAATTGTGTAAAAAACTTGATTTCACTGCAGCTCTTTGGGAACCCATATTCCTGAAGAGGAGGCCCATACGAAAAAAGATTATAGGAACTTAAAGTATTCCTTTCACGTGTTTTTTCATATCTAGGAGATTTCCCACATTTTTCCTGACATCCTGTAAAGCAATACTATTGAAAACACAAATTTAGAAATACAAATAACAAGAAATGTTGGGGGTGATGCTATCCACCCATGTCAAACTGAAAAGCTTTTATCCGGATTTCTTCAGAATATCCTTCACTGAATAAGTGTTGATTTGAAGAATACTAGAAAAAATATCTATCAGACCATGCTGGAAACAATTGAATTTGCATTGCTTAGTAACATTTTATAGTGACAAATTAAATTTCAATTCTATTATTATTTTGTATTTTAATAAGTGTCTTGCAACAAAAATTTAAACATCGCAGTATTATCACATTCTTAACAAAGAAACATAATTGTCCTAAAAATACTCATGAACGGCCATTTGCCGTATATGGGAATGAAACTCTAATATTTTGGAACAAAATTTTGATAAAAACGACGGGGTTGTCAATCTCTTGAAGACGACCTTGAGGTTGAAGACTTGTCATTGTTCAAATTTCGTTTTAAGTTCGCTATGGCTAATTCAGTTAATTTTACTTTATTTTTACAAATATTCTCGTTACGGGCAACACAATATCATTTTTATTAAATATTTCCCATAGATTCTTTGAATAACAGCTTTTCATAAAATACAGTTTTAATTAATTTTATTTTCAAGTTTCACCATTATTCCGATATTTCACTACACTATGCTTAGTTATTTTCTTATCGATGTTGAATTTACTGTTACCTTTTTTTATTCAGATAAATCTCGGTTTTCCGACCTACTATTACTTGAGTGTAATTATAATGTATTTTGGGTCGTAGGAAATTAGTTGCTTTATTTGAAATGTATTTCTTTAATTTAAAAATAACTATTGAGATACTTATTTAATTTTTGAGTGGAAAATGCTAATAATTATGTAACAAATTTATTTCAGCCGATTGTTGTAGTCAAGGGTCATTCCTTTTGCGCCATTATTTCTTTCAAACATGTTAATTGAACACACCTAACAAAAGCAGTGTAGTGCACAAGCGGGGCTTGGTTATAAATGGAACCACCCTATTGGTTAGTCCTCCCAACGGATGCTATTATTATTGGAGACCTTCCTACAAGTACTATTATTATTGGAGACTTCCTTACGGGTGCTATTATTATTGTAGACCTTTCTAATGGCAAATACACCTTTAGACAGGCAATCTTATTGATTTCTTTTTGTTCTTAAGTTGTAATAGCGACTTTTTGGTTTAATATATTATTTCTTTAAGACACTGCGCAATAGTACTATCCTATGATCATAATAAAAACGAGATTATTTTATGTTGTTGTTCTAACGCCAGTGTGTTATAGGTTCCATTATTTGAATATTATTGATTTAATTCATTATTTTTTACCTATTGTGAATTTATTGAATTTAAATTCAGTTCACCTTTTTGTTATAATAAGATATCGTAGCTACGATACAACTCCAATTTTTTTTTTTTTTTTTTAATTAAGGATGTTTTTCTATTACTGTCTTTACCGATTTTTATTTGCCTCGCATGCTACTAGTGTTTGTAATTTTTTTTTTGTGTTTGCTAATCTTTAGACAATAAGGTTGCAAGCTTGTTCCTAACGACATTGCGGAAAGTTTCTGCCTTCGATTATTCCCTATAGATTTAAATAACAATAGATTTGTTTGAAAGCTGTTTATGGTCGGTGGGGGAGACGCTTTTTTGATGTTTGACAGTCATAAACATGTTTACTTATCTTTTCTTTCAGTTTAATTGCTTGTCGTAACTCTTCTCAGTGTTTTTAAGTGTTAGAAATTACTATAAATGCGAAGATTGCAATGAATATTAACAAAAAGGGGATTTAAAAACTTATTTTTATTGGTAAATATTGTTAGATATTGTTTACATATTGAAAATAACAGTAATAATAATTTAGGCATCCATAAATTCATACTTTTATGTATTCTAAAATTGAGGTACCGATTATCATATGATACTCGTTTAACTAATGCATTTAGAAAAGGATAGTCTAAAATCGGTATGTGTGTACCAAGAAATAAAATATCTACTGTTTATCAACACTTTTCCGCCCTAGTTCTGACGTTATGCTTATTCTACAGTGGTATGTTTGAACGTTTCTGCATACGGCCTAGCTTTGGATGCAGTGGCGCCTTGAATAACACACCCCTACTTTCCGGCATTTTGCTCGTTGGTGCTGCTTCTAGCTATCAACTGAAAAATGATCTGGTAATTTGTTGTACACAAAAAATTTGTTAGTAATTAAAGAAACGTTTTTTTTTTGTAAAATAAAAAAATATTTTCTTATTTCTAAGCCTATGTATATATATATATATATATATATATATATATATATATATATATATATATATATATATATATATATATATATATATATATATTATATTTTCCAGATTCTTGATCCATAGATTATATTCTTTTATATTTTGTCTTTTCTTGGGTTTAGGTTCTTTACTTAACAAAAGATCCAAAACGATTTGACCTTTCGCCCTTTATTTAAGGCATTTTCAAAATTTTTTTTTTTATTTATTTATCTTCCTTGACATTGTGTTTATTTATTTATAATAAAATGCAAACTTTACATCGTCTATTTAGGTACCTAAATTTTTTTATCAACACTGCCGCCGACGCGCAGATTATAGATAGAAACTCCACAAGAAATAGCTTAAGTACAATATGCTGATCATTTAGAAATTTCTACTAATTCCTAAGTATCTACACACCTAGAATTTTAAATAATGGAAACAATACAAAAGTCATTATTCTACTTTTAAAAGCAAGGAATTGAAGGAATTTATGGTATTTCCCAATAGTTACTAACAAAGAAACAATTCGGTCTTTATAGAGAAATATTGGCAGCTTGTCTGCTCTTTTGACGAGGGATAAGACTCTAACTAACTATAAGAAAAGTAGTCCTTCTCCCAAATTAAAGGTATTTCTTATTATTTTATCGATACTGTACGAGTGAAAATTATATGTGTTATATATATATATATATATATATATATATATATATATATATATATATATATATATATGAAGTAAAATGCAAACTTCTTTCTTTCATATCCTTTCTGTGTTAGAGGTTGCACAGTTAGAATAAATTGTAATAAATTGCAATTTACCCTATTCCACCACCATTGAGATGATGGCCCACCTGTACCACCATACCGAGAAGAAAGTCAAAACTTACCCTCCCCGCCACAGTGATACGGTAGAGGTACATGTTTCGTCTCTACTAGACTCATCAGGGTGCCGACATGCACCTGGCTGTGCAAAGAACAGATCGGAAGGAAGCATGCCAATACTGAACGCAGCTTCGCCAACCTCCCGCCGGATGGTGTATATATGTTTATGCGGCTTTCACGGATTCCTCCGTGTGAGATGCAATAGCAGTGGATATATCCACATTATGCCGTTGTAGTGCTGAAATCACATTCAGCAAACATACCACTATATGCAGCTCCGTGTTTGAATGAAGTAAAATGTGAACATTTTCCTTTGCATTTCGGTACCCTGATGAGTCTAGTAGAGACGAAACATGTACCTCTGCCGTATCACTGTGGCGGGGAGGGTAAGTTTTGACTTTCTTCTCGGTATGGTGGTACTGGTGGGCCATCATCTCAATGATGGTGGAATAGGGTAAATTGCATTTTATTACAATTTATTCTAACTGTGCAACCTCTAACACAGAAATGATATGATGGAGAGAAGTTTGTATTTACTGTTCGCATTTCAGATTTAGCTTGATTTTGGTTAACTTGTACAAATGAAACTAATCTGAACTAACCTAAATTGATTTTGGCTTATATTTTCGTAATATAAACTATAAAATTTATCCATTACAGTTAACAACATTTTTGTAATGAATAGAAAAGCGTAAAATTAATCTTAACCCCCAAAGTTCTTCTTCAAAAATCACTTGAAGGCCGTATAATCTGTGAAAGAAAATAATATAAGTGAATTTCACAAAATTCGTATTGTCAATCTGGCAACAGCGCAAATTTTTCATGTTTTAGAAACTAGTCATACCAATATTTAATGGCGGAAGCCATTTTGTTTTCATTTGTTTTTGTTAACTTTCTTGATATTTCCGCGACTTTAGACTATTGCAACATTAACAATTCTGAAATAATCGTGTTGAAAACTGCTGCATACAATAGTTTAACCATCTCCTTATGAGTTCCTACTTAAATAAGCCCTTAATGTTAATAAACAATGCCGCAACAATAAATAAATAAATATATATATATATATATATATATATATATATATATATATATATATATATATATATATATATATATATATATTTTTCTTTTATTTTGTCTTTTCTTGGGTTTAGGTTCTATATTTAATAAATACATAAAAACTGTTTGACGTTTCGCCCTTTATTCAAGGCATTTTCAAAATGTTTGCTACCTAAAAATATATAATTAAATTACATCACATAAAAAACATATTCACCATTTTCGAAAAACAATCAAGACACTTAAATAATAGTTAAAACTTTAAAATCTCTTAAAAATACTTAATTTTACCGGTACGCACCTTGACATTTTGCTGTTTTGTTTCTGAATAAAATTTAAATTTTGCATCCTTTACTGAGGATACGTGGAATGCGAATGTGTTTTATTTTTTTAATATTTTTTATATTTTACAATGCATAAAAAAACAAATATGGTATATGTTTGGTTTTATGTTTAAGAGGATATTTCATTTTTGATTCTTATTTGACTGGATCGAATACTTAATGTTTAAATTAGGTTTGCGTAAATGTGGCTCAAATTTCCCATATCTGTTCTGTCGTTAACCGTGTTTTTATCTTTTTTAATTTCAATCATTTCTTTTATCTGTAATTTTTGGTAATTCATATCTTTGTTTTTTATAATGGTACTGTTATAATCAAAAGTGTGTTTTTCGTCCTGTGTGTGTTTGTTTAACGCTGTTGAGGCGTTTTTTGTATATTTATGGCCATTCAATCTGTTCTTCAGCAATTGGCTCGTCATGCCTATATATTTTTTGGGACAATTTGAGCAAGGGATCGAATATATTATATTTGATTTATTCATTAGAGGAGTTTTACTTTTTAAATTTGTGAACAATGTATTTAATTTATTATGTGACCTGTGGCATACGATGATATCATGCTTTTTTAAAATGTATTTTATTTTTTCTGACAGCTCACTAGTGTACGGTAATGCCACATATTTTTGTTGTTTATGTTCTATGTTTTTTGTTTTTACGTTATTATAGAACTTATATGTTCGTTTATCCATTATTTTGGTGATAGTCTTTTCGTTGAAATTATTATTCATTAGTGTCTCTTTTACTTTTTGCAGTATTTTTGGTCGGAATTCTGGAGACGTAAGGGAGATAGCACGATCAGATAGACCGATTATAACGCTATTTTTTTGAGTTTTTGAATGATTAGAGAAATAGTTTAGATATCTACCTGACCAAGTTGGTTTGGTGTACCATTCAAAAAGGAAAATGAATCGAACAAAAAAATTTATCAAGGACAATCCTCAAATCATTGTTCTAAGGCCTGATAAAAGCAATAAAACAGTGGTTATGAACAAGGCAGATTACGAGACAAAAATGAACAACGTACTAAATGACGAAAATACTTATAAAAATATTAAGAGTGATCCAACCAACTTATATCAAAAAAAAAATAATACCTTTATAAAAAAATTGCTCAATTTAAAAGAACTAACTGAAAAAGATGCAAAAAGGCTAACCATTCACAATGCTATTCCACCAAAAATATACGGCCTACCAAAATTACATAAACAAAATATACCACTAAGACCTATTGTTTCTTGTACACAATCGCCATTCTATAGTTTATCAAAATTCTTATCAGATTGCATTTCAAATATTACAGGCAAAAACGATTTTTTTATTAAAGATTCATTCGCCTTTAAAAAATTTATTGATAAAGTAAACCTACCTGAAAATTACAGACTCATTTCGCTAGATGTTATATCTTTGTATACAAACATACCAAATCAACTTGTCCACACTATTTTAGCAGAAAAATGGGAAATTTTAAAAAAAACATACATGGCTATCAAAAAATAATTTTATGGATGCTATTGACCTCGTTCTTAATACAAATTACTTTCAGTACGAAAATACCTTTTACAAACAACTTGATGGATGTGCTATGGGATCACCAATTTCATCTACCATTGCTCAGCTAGTAATGGAATATTTAGAGGAAAAAGTTTTAGAAAAATTAAACTTTAACATAATATTTTTTAAACGTTTTGTCGATGATTGCATAGCAGCTGTACCACAAAATAAAATAAATGAAATTCTCCAAGAGTTTAACAGT